>PKML01067847.1:0-29148 GCA_002933935.1 Eutrema yunnanense | reverse complement strand
ATATATATATATATGTTTTAAAGCTCAGAAAATTTTGAAATAAATCATATATGTTAACTTTATCAAATAACAAAATTCTATTTGAAAAAAATAAAAAATGTCATTAACAACGTGAGGTTGGACTAGTGTTTGAACTCATATAAGTAAAAAATGTAGACACCTAAAAGAACATGGAAAAATCAACGTACCGATAATATTATATGATTTTACTTGGTTTTTGTGGATGTATTTTTTTTTTAGCAATAAATATATTATTGTAAAATGTCAAACAAATTTATTAAATTTTAATAATTATTTAGTTATGGTTCGTAATTAATTTATGAAAAAGACTTGATCATTAACAAATTAATAATTTTAATTTATAATTATATTAATATCATTAATCTATTTTATTTATAAATTATTTTTTAAAACTATATATCTCGCATCGCTTTTTATATTTTCACCATTCACACATTTGAACCGCACCGTATGTTGTTTTTTTCACCATTCATATATTGTCCTGCACCGCTTGTTCCGCAGTAACCGCACTTGTTCCGCATGAAGCGTTTCTTCCAACCGCACTGCAGTAAAACCGCACTGCAGCGCCTAAACCGCTTGTTCCGCACCGCTCAAACCACTGTCACCATTCGAAGCCAAGTTGCAGCTGTATTTGGGATTGTTTTGTTTCACCTCCTGGGTTTTAGTTTCTGACACTAAAAAAGGTTGGTACTAACTGCTGTTAGATAATTTGAAGTAGCACTGAGACGGATACAGGTACTAGAAACAGGGACATGAATGAGGATCAAATTAAAAATTTATTGATACGGTACGGTATAGATACGTTAATATATATATATATATACTATTAAAACATAAATATTTTATTTGTTGCCAAACAAGTCTCATCAGAGGTATTTATGTAAGTTACCTATAATATTAAAAATATTGCCAAACAGATTAATCAAGAGCGATTAAGCGATAAAAAAAATTAATATATAAAAAACATTACCTCGCACATGCGCACGATTAAAATCTAGTATATATATATAACAATACATTTAATCTTTATATTTGTGCTAATCTTTTGTTTTTAGAGGGGTTTTTTTAATCATTTAATTCACAAATATTACAATAAATAGTGAAATAATTTTTTTAAAAAATTAAAAGGGTGATAAAACCTAAAAACTAAAGTCGCGTTCCAATTAAAAGGGTGATAAAAAGTTGCACATTTTTATTGCCCCATAAAATCCAATTGTTCGCTTAACGTAATGGCTCAAAACGTCTCAGGCATGTTTCAGAGCCGTCCCCAAACCGTACATATCCCCGAAACGTTTCTGATACGTGAGACGGCTCCATATAGAAGTACATGTGCTTCATAAACAGGAATTTACAGAAATCTGAGAATTGTCTAGCAAACGTACAAACTTTTTGACGTTTTAAGTTTTACTTATTTTTAAATTCTCTCATGTTTCATTTCCACACACCGCTGCAAAAACACACACAAATTATCATGAATGTATTAAATTCCTAATTTATATTGACTTTTTCTTTTAATTTCAAATTTTTATTGACTGAGCTAATTTTCAAATGTTCTTTTTTTTTTAAAGTAATAACATGTATTCTATGATATTTGAATGCGAGTGATAACAAAACGTCAACACTATTATAAAGCACTTAAAATATATATATATATATATATATATATATATATATGTGGTTTTCCGTTTATACAATTTATTTGGCTCCTTTTGCATATTAATAAGAGCATGATTAACGGTGAACTAAGAAGGGTGTCTTTGACATTTTTTGATTAAAAAATGATTTAATCTGGTGAAAAATGGATGAAACGGGTCTGTGGACTGAACCTGTTGAAACGGGGTCGTCGGGTGTGTAGAAGACACGTGTCGCTGTTTGGTTGGACCGAAGGAAAACAAAAAAAAACAAAAAAATGGTTGATCGATCTCTTCGTCTTTCTCTCTCCCTCTCTTCTCCAAAGGAGACGGCGATGGCGATCGGGTTTTCGATGTCGCCGTTGTCGTCGGATCTTTCAGACGAGAAGTCGGCGATTGTGATTGTAAGAAATATTGTAACTATAGAATATAATCCCTTTGATTATGCTACTATAGAATAGAATCCCTTTGATTATGCGACTATAGAATAGAATCCCTTTGATTATGTTACTATAGAATAGAATCTATAGAGGTCTGACAATTAGACTCTAATAGAAGTCTGACAATTAGACTCTAATAGAAGTCTGATTGATTTCTCTTACCAGACTTCTTTCAGACGTTTTCGAGAAGTCTGATACAGATTAAAATAGTAAATTTAAATTTAAAAATTAATAAAAAAATTTGTTAAAAATTTGATACAGACTTCTTTCAGATGATAATTTAGGTTGTTAAAAATTTGTTTATATATAATAGTTTAATTTTTTGTTTATTTTTCAAACATTTATAAAACACAAAATTTTATTTATTTTTTATTCTGTAGAACCCCACTAATGGTGTCACCATTGCACACATATATTAACCACATAAAATAAGTGAGGGTCAATCAATTTTTTAATATTAAATTTATTCTTAAAATATAAGTTTAGACACCTTAAAAGTGTCACCGTTAATGATGCTCTAAGGTTTTATTATGTAACTAAAAAAAAAAATGGGATCCTTTTCAAAATATATGAAGTAAATGACTATCAAATATATGGGCCACAAGGATAGGGGCCTCCCAGTCCCAATATCTAACAAAACAGTGGCATGTGCTTATGGCCTTTTGTTTTTTTTTATGCAACGATAAATGCATTATTTAAAGAATCCAAACTATAAGTAACCATAACCTTAAAAAAAGGGTAACCATAAGCTTTGTTTTAATGCAAATTCAAAAAAATAACTCAAATAAGGACACAAATTTGTCATCTTCGTATATATGTACATCTTTGCGTTGTTGATATATGTTTGGTAATAACCATAAGTTTTTGATTGTTTTTTCTTGGGACTTTTTCAATGAATTTGAGAAGAAAAAAACTCTAGTTCAGTTGAGTCGTTTCGAAGAGGTAATTGACAATAGAAGCGGATGGTGGCAATGGTATTTTCCGGCTTCAATCGCTGGTGGTTATTCATTCGGTGTTGGTGGGTTTCTCGTCGCAAACCACAGTTACTCCGGAAGACAGCTTGATTGTAGACTCCTAATTAATTGGCTGTTTGAAACGATGATTTCGGTAACTTCTACTTGAGCAATGAAAAGAGATGGGCAATCGTTGTCAATTCAGTCTAAAGCGTTGATAGATATTTTTGGATTTCTATGAAAATTATCTCAGTGGAGATTTAATCAGCCCAAAAACAAAAGTGGAGCATTCATCTGCGGAATCGTTAGTCATTCATTCGCAAAAAGATGTCTTTATTTTACTTGGATCCCTATTGGTGACTCCTTTTTTCTAGTTGTTGTAAACCATTCGATATTTTTATTTTCTTAATAAAGTATTACTCAACGTTAAAAAAAAAAAAAAACCATTCACGGCAAAGTCACTGGGTCGATCAATGTTTCAACCTATTCATTCTCATATAATATATATATATATATATATAATTGAAAATACGATATATATATATATGTATGTATGAATAGATATTGATATTTAAACAATCACCATATTAATTTTTAGTTTTCCACTTACTTTTTTGACAGACTTTAGTTTTATTTGAGCTATGGTATCAATCAATTAAACCTGAACACATAAAAATAATTTTTAAAAAAAATCTTTTGTTTTTTTTTAAATGTCAAACCGAAAACATAATTAGTTTAAGTTAATTGAGTTTTGTTACAACTTTGAAGTTTGTTATATACACCAATCAAATTATAATTAAAAACATAAGCAATATAGACAATGTGTCTGATATTCAAAAGCTAAAGCCTATAATCTGATAACAAAAATTATCACTGGAATTTATAGGAATATTGTAGGCGCACTTGACACTATGACTATAGTTCCAACATGTGATCATTAGATGAAAAGTAGGAATAAGAGGGGAAATGAAAAATGAGAAATAGAAAATACAAATTAAAGAATGACAAGAAAACAAAAATGTAGAAAATTAATAAAATAATTATTATTACAAAATGAATGGTAGCCCTTATAATGAATTGATTTCTTATATGAAGTCCAAATGTTCCAAATATTAATTATAAAATGATTTTTTTTTGTAGAAATGAAACAAAATTTAATATTCTTCTTTATTATGTTTACTTTTGTTGGTCATCATTCAAATTCTATAGTTAATGTCATCTTCCAATATAAAAATTGTCTATTCAAATAGTGAAATTGTTATTTTTCTTGTTTTGGAATTATGTCTAATTATTAAGAAAATTGTATTTGTCTTTTCGTATGTGGAATGTATCTAATCTTTTGTGGATTGGCAAACAAAATTGTATTGATAAGAATGAGACATCTAGCTAATCTCCAAACCCATATTTTGGTATGATGCTATGGGAAAAGTATTATATTTAAATAAAGTGTAGTATGGCGCATTACCGTTTGTAGAGTTGACACAAATAAACATTGCATTATAATTATATTGCAATAATTGGATTTAAGACATGGTTTGGAAGTGGTGAATTTTCAATGTGTCCACATGATGTTTCCATCTCATCCTTTCTTTTGACTTCGTTACAAGTTTGACCAAATCATTGAAGTTTGCTCAAGATTTAATAAACCTCAGCTATTCTTCTTTTTCGTAGTTTTGGTTCTGTTGGTCAGAATTATCAATTACAATGTATATATTTAAAATATTGTGGATTATTATGAATTTACGTTATAAAAATGTTCCTTGAATAAATATATTCCCCTCTACGCACGTAGTTATCATGAAATAAGAAGTAATATTTGATGATAACAACAACTGTAATCAGAAAAAATAGAATCAATAATAAACACTAATAATGGCAACAAATAGTCATGTGATGTTATTCATTTTCTTCGGCGTATCTAACGGACCAAATATTAAAACAGCCAACACATGAGATTTTTACTGTAAAGACTTTTGTCACGGACTCACGGCAAAGATATAGGCTCTCATTGCTCATAAAGCAATTTGGTGAGATGCTTTGAAAAAACAAAAAAGGAAAAGCAATTTAGTGAGATCACTTTAAACACGGTTTGATTTGTCTAGTATACCGAGTTTCACCAAAACGCGGGGGGACAGTAAAGTTATTTTATGATAGAAAGACAATTTTCTTTATTTCATGCATGCTTTGTCGATGGAGGGATCGGAGAATGTCAAGATGGACGGTCGAAGAGGAATCATGTACAGATTCTAAACATCATAGCAAAGTTGGCTTAGACTTTCATCACGATTATCTTATAGAAGCGAAGCTTCACACACGGAGTACGTAAGAAAAATAGTCATGGAAGATGTTAGAGACCGCGGAAGAGGACAAAGAGAATGTCAAGACAAATGAGTTTTATCTTCAGTCAGGAGGGGCTTTGATTTTTGTTGAAAGTCTTTCTTTCACTTTCCATTTCGTTTCTTGCATTATTATTTACCAAAGATCGGGGAGGAGAGTCATCAAGGATGCCATATAAACATAATATTTACATAAACGGCGCGCAGTCGAACTATGTAGTCCCTCTTGTATGCGTAACCAAGAGTTGTTGTTGGGCATTTGAAATGAAGAACAAAGAAGGAACTTTAAAACCAAAAAAAAAAAAGGAACTCGAGCAAATAAATACCAAAACATATGATAAACCCACCATACTTTATGGACATTTGTATGTACAAATAGAAAAGCCAAATCAATTTATCACAATGTGCTTATATGGGCAACTAAAATTTTAGTTATCTTTTTAAAAGTAACAAAATAAAATGAACGTGTATATAAATAAAAAACTAATGCTGCAAGATACGTTTTTGATTTAGTTTATTTTTCTTTATATCTTTTTTTGATGTAGGTTCAAATAGAAGCTCACTTGAATCTACTTAAATCAAGGCAAATGGTCGAACAGTAACTCGAGGCACGAAGGGGACCTTTGATGGTGGTGCTTGCTGGATGTCCTCATCATTTTCTAAATCGTTTTGATTATAAATATTTTCTAGGATGATAAGATTTTGGGTTTATGGAAAAATCTCTAAATTCTAAACAAGTTATTGGGTGTTTCGTGACAAAAACGAAGCTTAAGCAAAATGCAAGTTTTGAAAAGAAAAACCATAAGTAAATAGTTATTAAAAAATACATAAAATTTAACATACTCTAATACTATTTTCATTGAGGTAAGATTTCTGTTCATAATTTTTGTTTTTTCTCTGTTCATCTTGTTTCTCTTATTTTATTTTAGCTATAATAATATTTTATTTGATTTGTTTCACTATTCATCTGTTTTTTATATATTTTCCAACTCCGAGTTCATTCATATTGGTTTCATCTACAAAATAATTACTGACACCTTTTCTTTGAAAAAAAATAAATAATAAAAACAAATATTACAGTTTGACGAGACCTGAGCAAAGTTGCTCCTTACAGTTTTTCCTTCTCCGATTCACTTTTTCTTTCCAAAAATACAAAAAAATGACATTTAAACAATCATTGAAATTTTAAAATTGAAAATTATTCTCTCTCTTTCTCTCATGCGCTCTCTCAGTCGCAGGCAGCTACAGTTTCAGAACTCGAGATTCATCATTCTCTCTTTTTTTATTCCAGCGCCGCCGGCGATGTATAAGCCCTAGGCGTTGTTCCGGCGAAACTAGTATGTTTCCTTTTTCTCTACCGTTGGATCTACTCTTTTACTTCTTCTGATTTTGATTGTGTTTTCCATGGTGATGTTCTGATAGCTGTCGCTTTGTGTGCTTGAGCATGCGAAACTGTTCTGAAATGCTGAGGGAAGCTCTTTTGTGAACATTTAGGAGAAATGTCGGGTTCGAGAGTTTCGGATCTGAGCAAATTGCATCTCAAGAGAGAGCTCACTCAAATCAGGAAAGCTGGCCGCGTTTTGCGCGATCCAGGCACAACTTCCTCGTGGAAATCCCCTCTCGATTCCTCCAGATCCGTCGCGGCGGCCGTTGTGGAGGCTCCGGTTAGCAGAAACGGCGGGTGCTCTAGTCAGAATGGTAATCGGGGGATTGGAAACGACAAGGAGAAGAAAGTGTTCTTGCACAACTGGAAGACTCAGAAATCTTCCAGCGAGAAAAGCGGAATAGCTAAGAACGGCAAGGGAGAAGATGAATCTTCCTGGACACAAGCTAGTGTCAATGACGACGACGACGAAGACGATGATGTGAGTGATGCGAGGAAGGGTGGGGATTCGAAGAGCGATTCATATCTTGGGGAAATCCAATCGGCCTCGATGATTTTCAGGTGCAGAGACACCAATCTTGCGTCACAGGGTGTGTCAAAGGTCAGGAAGAGCAGTGTTAGTAGCAAGAAGAAGAGTAAGAAAAAAAACTCCTCTCGTTTGGATCTTCTGTCAAAGTATCAACCTAGAGAAGAAACTGACGCCAGAAAATCTACAAACTGTAATGCTGCATCGGCTTTAGCTGTAAGGAGAGGTGGTTCTGCTGAATTATCAGACGATACAGAGGAATTTAGCAATTCAGAGGACCTGAGGAAGGTCACTGCTGCATCTCCTTTGCTTTTGAAGCTTAAGCACAAGAACTGGTCACGTTCTTCCTCTAAGTTATTGAGAGCTACTAGGAAAGAGGATTCTTCATGTACTTATAATAGTACACCGGCTTTATCGACTAGCTCATACAACATGTATGCTGTTCGTAATCCAAGCACTGTTGGATCTTGGGATGGTACCACGACTTCGCTGAATGACGGTGACGATGAGTTGGATGATAACTTGGATTTACCAGGGAGGCAAGGTTGTGGCATTCCATGTTATTGGACAAAGAAGACTATGAAACATAGAGGTGGATGTAGAAGTTGTTGCTCTCCATCGTTGTCGGATACTTTGAGAAGAACCGGGAGTAGCATATTATGTGGGAGTCAATCGGTGTATCGTAGACATGGTCGACATTCTTCTGGAGGGTTTAATAAACAGAAAATTGCTTCAAGAAGTGCACACGGTGTTTTACCTTTGCTCACATACGGTGGTGATGGTAGAGGAGGTTCTTCTATAGGAACCGGGCTTAGTGATGACGAGCTTTCTACCAATTATGGAGAACTCGATTTAGAGGCTCAGAGTAGATTAGACGGGAGGAGGTGGTCTACTAGTTATAGGAGTCAAGATGGTTTGGAGGTTGTAGCATTAGATGGCGAAGGAGAAGAAGGAAGTACACCAGAAAACATCCGAAGCTTCAGCCAAAAGTACAGACCAATGTTCTTTGATGAATTGATTGGGCAGAGTATAGTGGTTCAGTCGCTAATGAACGCTGTAAAAAGAAGTAGGATCGCTCCTGTTTATCTTTTCCAAGGTCCTAGAGGAACTGGGAAAACATCGACCGCAAGGATTTTTTCAGCCGCCTTGAATTGTGTGGCCACTGAAGAAATGAAGCCTTGTGGGTATTGCAAAGAGTGCAATGATTTCTTATCTGGGAAAAGTAGGGATTTTTGGGAACTTGATGGAGCTAATAAAAAGGGAGCTGATAAGGTTAGGTACCTTTTAAAAAACCTACCGACAATACTTCCACGGAATTCCTCAACATACAAGGTTTTTGTGATAGATGAGTGTCATTTGTTGCCATCTAAGACGTGGCTGTCTTTTCTTAAGTTTCTTGAGAACCCTCTGCAGAAAGTTGTCTTCATATTTATAACGACAGACCTTGACAATGTTCCTCGGACCATTCAGTCAAGGTGCCAGAAGTTCCTCTTCGACAAACTCAAAGATGCTGACATAGTAGTGAGACTTAGGAAAGTTGCTTCAGACGAAAATCTTGATGTAGAATCCCACGCATTGGACCTGATTGCTATGAACGCTGATGGTTCCCTTCGAGATGCTGAAACTATGTTGGAGCAGCTGAGTTTGCTGGGAAAACGAATAACCACTGCTCTAGTAAACGAGCTAGTAAGTTTTTCTAATTCTTCTATGTTTCTGTTCATTGAAATAAATAAAACCTATTAATGTTCAAAATGTGGCACTGGTGTTTGTGAAGGTGGGTGTTGTTTCAGATGAAAAATTGCTGGAACTTTTGGAATTAGCATTGTCATCTGATACGGCAGAGACAGTGAAGCGAGCCAGAGAGTTATTGGACCTTGGAGCTGACCCAATAGTCTTGATGTCTCAACTTGCTAGTCTTATCATGGATATCATTGCTGGTACATACAAGGTCGTAGACGAAAAATACAGCGAAGCTTTCCTTGACGGACGAAACTGTGAGTTTCCCAGCAAAGTATTAAAAATCCATAGTGGTCATATGTGCTAAAAATTAGTTTATTGATACGTTATGATCTGTTAGCTTGTTGAGACCATCGCCCATTCCATTATTTTCCTCAATCAACACCACACCCTTAAGCCATGTTTCTTGTGAGAGCAATGTTACCCTTTATGAATCTTTGGCCACTTTGTTTGATTCGATTTTTGTTGATTTTAGCAAAATTCTTGCTTCGTTTTTGTAGTGACTGAAGCGGATATGGAGGGACTAAAGCACGCTTTAAAACTTCTTTCGGAGGCTGAGAAGCAGCTTAGAGTTTCTAATGACCGTTCAACATGGTTCACAGCGACTTTACTTCAGCTTGGGTCAATGCCCTCTCCTGGAACCACACATACAGGAAGTAGCAGCAGAAGGCAAAGCTCTAGAGCAACTGATGATGACCCGTCAAGCATTTCAAGGGAAGTGATGGCTTACAAACAGAGAGTAGGAGGACTTCACTTTAGTAAGTCAGCATCCCCAGCTTCGATTAAAAAAAGGAGCGGAAATCTTTCCCGTGAAGCGAAATCGTTCTCCAGGGTTATCGATAATACCTGCTATAAATCCTCCTCATCTAGCCAAGTTACAGAGAGCAAAGCTTCCATTACCTCGCATGATAATAGCACCGCAAGCACCATGATGCTTACTCAAAGAAGTTCAGAGAAACTAAATGATATATGGAGAAAATGTATAGAAAGATGCCATTCCAAAACATTGAGGCAGCTGCTCTATACTCATGGGAAACTTATATCGATCAGTGAAGTTGAAGGTAAAAAGCCTAAACGTTTCTCTCTTTTCTCACTTTTTCTTCCTCTAAAAGTTTTGCATTGTTAAAAAGATGAATATAATTTGCAGGTATTCTAGTTGCTTATATCGCGTTTGGAGAAACTGATATCAAATCGAGAGCTGAAAGGTTTCTAAGCAGTATCACAAACGCGATCGAAATGGTATTAAGGCGAAGCGTAGAGGTCAGGATAATCCTCTTGCCTGAAACCGAGTTACTCGTCGTCCCTCACCAAACCTGGAAACCCGAAATGACCAACAAAGGTGGAGATCAAAATGCCATCACTGGTTTAAATGCTGCATCAGACCTTGAAGTTGGTAGCAGCGAAGAAAGCAGATCAAAAATCCCAATGCAAAGGATAGAATCAATCATCCGAGAACAAAGATTAGAAACCGCGTGGTTACAAACCGCTGATAAAGACACACCTGGATCGCTAATACGGATAAAACCCGAAAGGAATCAGATTCTACCTCAAGAAGACACTTATCGCCAACCTAACATAGGTTCAGCTATTTCTTCTTCTGGGCTAACCTCTCACCATTGGGTAGATGAGCTAAACAATGAAGTTAAGCTTTTGAAAATCGGCGAAAATGGTGAGCTTCAAGAGAATCTAACCGGTAAAAGAGGAGAGCATTGTCCTCTTTCCCCAAGCTTACTTCATGATACTAGCTTCGGAAACAAGAAAGACAATCTGTAAGTTCCCCTGATCTTTTTTTTATTCAGACAACAACAGAAAATGAATGAGATCTTTACAAACATTTTTTTGTCATAATGATTAATGAACATTTTGGCTTTGGTTGTGTAGAGGAGGATACGAATCAGGATCAGGAAGAGTTGGTTGTAATATGTTATTTTGTTGGAACACACACAAGACTCAAAGAAGAAGCAAGGTATGTGCTAATTAATCAAAACTTTTCGATATTTTGATTTGGTTTGTTTTTCTCATTTTTTTTTTCTTTTGCGAATTTGATTAGTCGAAACAGGGTAAGGGAACTCCTCTTCGTTCCCAGAGAAGTCGAAAGAGACGGTTCTCTCTGTTTAATGGATGTGCTAAGCCAAGGAAAGCAGAAGGTAACTTTAGAAGATGAAACTTATTAGTCATGAAAACAAAATTGTTCCCTCAAGCTCTAATTTCTCATCTGTTCTTCCACTTCCACATAGTTTTCCTTAATTCTATCTGATAATTGATATGTCAAAGGATAGTTTTAATTTATTCACTGTAAAGTTTCCTATCCTATGAGTTTAAAGACTCACATTTTTGTTTTCTTTTTATATAACTTCAAAAATGTTACTTAGAAATATATTTTTTTTAAAAAGTCAAAGAGTAGTTTAAGACATGAAACTTTTGGTGGAATTGTGGAACGATTACCCAAACATATAACGGATAAGTATCAATAAATTTTGTGTTGATGATTCTCTTCTTTTAATTTTTTTTTTGGCAAATGTAGACGATCCTCCTTCACTAAATTGATATTTTGCCAAATGTCAAAAAAAAAAGGGAAAAATTATTAAAAAAAGAATGAATTTTTAAATTTTGACTATTTAAAACACGAACTATCAGTGTGAACAGTTTAAATCATCAAAATTACTTTTTATTTAAATTTTTAATTTTTGTTGAGTGAGTCAAATTAGACATATTGTTAAGTTGTTAAACGGAATGGATAAACGGGGTTAAAAAACCGTTGTAAATCAGGATTAAGTGATACCATGTCGTTCCACTTTTCTTCCATAAAATTCTATTTATGAATTTTATCGACTTGAGAATTTAGGAAGAAAGAGGGGACAATGTCGTTTTACTCGACAGTGATTTACAACGGTTTTTTAACCCTGTTTATCCGTTTTTTTTAGTAACTTAACAACATGTATAATTTGACTCACTTAACAAAAGTTAAAAGAGATTTTGACGGTTTATGTTTTGAATGGTCAAAATTTAAAAGGTGATAGATTTTTTTTTACAATTTTCCCTAAATTGATATTTTTCCTAATGTCGGATAATTTCTTTTTCTTTTTCTGATGGCATTTGGAATGCCAAAGGATAGTGTTGGTAAAATAGACTGTTGAATTTTTTCGGTAAGATCAATCTTGAGAACCAATTTATAAATTATATATCTCACCAATGAAACAACGACATATAATTCAACTAATATAACTATATGTTCCTATATTCACAAACATAATTCCAGTTTTAAAAAAATCATTTTGCTTTCTTTTTTGTCGTCACAACACTAATTTTGTTTTTTATTAATCTTATTGCTTTTTTTTTGGTGACAAGTTCACAACAATATAAATAAGCAAATTAAATTAAATTATTCAGATTTTACTTTGAAGATGAAGTGGAAACACATATACAACACAAAGAAAGATAATTCTTAGATTTTAATTTATTTTATGATCAAATCCAAAACGTAACGTGGATACTAACCTTAGTTACAGTAATATTGCAATGCCATTTTGTTGGTAAAAGTATACAATTGAACTATCTTGGTATATTATCAATTTTTTTTAATTAATTTATAAAATATATCTCACCAATAAAATCAATACACATTACATATAAATCCAGTAAGAAAATAAATAAATAACATACAACATATTGCTTTCTTTTTTGAGTGATTGAGGTCAATAATACATGATTGACCAGTTTATTAATTAGCTGTATAGCAATGTAATAATGAAAATTAGGAAAGTATCAAAGAGAAAAAATAATTAAACCCTTAATGTGCTTCTTCTTTTATCTAATTACACAAATGTCATTACAATAAAAATTATTGTCCCGTCGTTGGTATGTCGGTAACATTGTTCTGTCTGTTCATCCGCCGCTGATGTTACTGTTTATATGTTGTCGATGGACAATGTTCATCGCCGATATTACTGTTTGAATAGCTATTTGGATAACTATTTGGTTAAAATGCTAACAAATTATATAGTATGTTAACGTGTTAATAATAATATTTCATACTATTGCTAACGTGCTAACAATAGAATTATACCGATAACAATAATTGATGCAAATAACAATAAACATATAATATTTATTTTAACGACGTTAACATGATAACAATAATAATAACAAGTTATACATGATGATACTGATAACAATAACATATAACAAAATGTCAAATAACAATAAACATATAATATTTATATTAACATGTAATTTATACAGAATATTCATCAATAATAATAACGAGATTAACAAGATAACAAATCAAATATTAAGTTATATAGAATTATACTGATAACAATAGCAATAACGAATTACATGTGCTATGATAACTATATTAACAACTAATTACGCGTGCTATGATACCGATCCCTAACAATAATAACAACTAATTACACGTGCTATGATAACTATATTAATGTACATGATATATAAAAATCTTTGTTTCTTTAATAACTTTCGTGTTAACCAAACCAATCTCTATAATATTATTTAAGAAGACGTTTTTAAAAATGAACTTTGTTTTGTAAGTTATTACATGAAATGCCACTACAAATAATAAAGAATAATTGAAATAGGAAATGATATAATAGTCTTTTAAAATGATTGATTAAAATATGGAAAGTATATATTAAAAATTAAAGATGTTATTTATTATTTAATTTCTTAATTATTTTTAATACTATATATTTTAAAATAATAATCAATTCATATTCAAAATCTTGCTATTACAAATGAATTCAAAGAAAAAAAAATCTATTCAAAATCTTGCTAAATTTTTACTATAATTTATTATATTTTATTTGAAAACAAAAGCTCAAAAATATTTTACTAATTTTATAAAAAATTAGACACAAGAATACTATATTTTATTCAAGAGTTCGTAGACTAATCACAAAAACTAGAGTCATTATGGTGCATATTAGAGTTATGTTTTCAAGATTATAAGTTTTTTGCGGGTTAACCCGAATAATATTTTAGTTCACTGCAAAACGGGTTAAATAGACAAATTATTACAAATTGACATATTTATCTATAATCATTAGTTAGCTATATTTTAAAATTCAGATAAAAATAATTTTATTAAATTTCAAAACAATTTTTTTAAAAAAAATTACTCCGCACTAATTATAGCGCGGGTTAAATCCTAGTTCCATTGTATTTCACGAGACGAAACTTATAATCGAGGACAAAACTCTTCGGGTCAGGTCAAGTCAAGGATTTTTAGTTCGTGTTGTACGTCGAGCGATCTTTAAGACGATTAATCGAGGACAAAATTGGATTGTGGCTCCGACTAAAACGGTTGAAGAACCCGATTTGGTATTCGGGTCGGATAAAACCCAAAATCAACAGCACCACCAACACAACCACGACGAGAATCTCACTGTGAAATTTTTATAGCTTGACTTTCAGTAGCGAGCATTCTTCTTCATCTGGTGGCTGAAACATATGTCGAGAACATTCTTCTCCATCTCATCAAGTTTCTGACAAAACGTGCAAAAGTTGACGATCCAGTCGGCGTCTCCGAAAGCATCATGTGAGCTACCGCTGATAACGCAGCCATCGTACTTCTCGAGGTTCAACCCGTTGGGAAATTTGTTGTCGATCAATCGGAATAGATGTAGACATTGAAGTAACCTTTGTATGTCTTCTTCACAAACTCTAAGTCGCACGTCGCCAGAAACAGAGTAAACCTCTTCTTCTGCTCCATCATTTTCTTCTCGGAGATCAACCGATGTAAAATAAAAGAGTGAAAAAGAGAGATATAAAGAGGGGCGAAAAATGAGATGTTCGTCGGAGAAGAAGTAGAGTAGAGTAAAGAGAGAATAAATGAGAGATTTTTAGTTTAAAAATAAAAGGGGTAAAACGTAATTTACCTAAATAAAATATTGTATAAAAAATGATCAAAGATACTCACCTAATTTTGAAATTATTGGTTACCATATTTTGATATTTCTCTTCTTTTTTGGTCACAACACAACAATATAAATAAGCAAATCAAGGTTAAACATTTTCACTCACACACACAAAGATTATCAACATCATGAAGCTCTTTGCAATAACAATGATGGTCATTGTTCTTCTTCTTGCATCTGGTCTTGCCCAATCTAGGACCGAGCCTTTTCAAAACGACTCTAAACCGATCAATAAACCACCGGTTTTCCCAACCGAGCCAATTCTTCCTCCACCAAACCATGATGCAAAAATATCAGTGGAACAGTCCCCAATCCCATTTTTCCCAACCGAGCCAATTCCTCCTCCACCAAACCATGATGCAAAGATATCATTGGAGCAGTCTCCAATCCCAATTTTCCCAACCAAGCCAATTCCTCCTTCACCAAACCATGATGCAAAGATATCAGTGAAACAGTTCCTAATTCCAATTTTCCCAACCGAGCCAATTCCTCCTCCACCAAACCATGATGCAAAGATATCATCAGTGGAGCACTTTCCGACCCCACCTTTTTGTCCTCCGGGTTTCGTCGGATGCAAACAATAAACTCAGATGTCTTTTTTTAATATTAAATAAATATTATACATGACAGTAAGAAAACCTGTTTTTTTATTATTGTGCGTTTAATCATAAATCTATAATAATAATAATTTGGTACTCTCTTTGATTATAAATTTAGTTGTTCGGATTTTACGTTGACCATGGAACAGAACATCATTGTCTACAAATATTATCAGAACTCTATTCACGTCGTTTTAAAAAAAAAAAAATCATGGCATATACGGAAACAATATTATGTGTGTTTTTTTAGGATTGCGTATTAAATTGATTAATATTAAAAGGTATAAAAAAAAAAAAGATCAGAAGGTAAACATTTTCCGGATTACAAAGACCATCTAAAAAAGAAAAATTTTTTTACTATAATTTATTATATTATATTTGAATATATATCAAAAGTTGAAATTTTTTTTATTAGTTTTATAAAAGTTAGACAAAAAAAAAAAAAAATTAAAAGTTTGTGGACTAACCACAAAAACCATAATTATTAAACGGTACATATTAGAGTTATGTTTTCAAGATTATAGATTTTTACAGGTTAGTCCGAATAATATTTTAGTTCACTGCAAAACAGGTTAAATTGACAAATTATTACGAATTGACAGCTTTATGTATAATTATTAGTTAGTTATATTACAAAATTCAGATAAAAACAATTTTTCGAAAAAAAAATTACCTCGTGCTAGTCCTAGTTAGCTCTTATTTTTTTGACATCTATCTCTTTGTTATTTATTACATTAAAAATATACATATTATATTGCTTCATTTTTTGGGTCACAAGTTCACAAATCACAACAATATAATAAATAAACAAACTAGGCTAAACATTTTTAATCATAACACAAAAACAATCAAGATCATGAAAAATCCTGAAGCTTTATGAACATTTTCATGTTTCCCATAAAGTTGATTTGGAAGAGAGAAAAAAACTTCTAATGATACCTCACGAGTCCATGCTCAAGATTCTCTCAGCAAGCAGTAAATCATCAGGTGTTGTAACCTAAAACAGAAAAGACAATTTTAGCAATCTAAAGATCCAATCTTTGTCATTCTATCACCGCAGTGTTTTTTACCTTGATGTTTGTATAAGATCCTTGAGTGACGTAAACCGGATGCTTGAGGTACTCAACGATTGAAACATCATCTGTTACCTCTAGACCTTCTCTGTTTCAGATATATACACAAATAATACTCAAGTCTTTTTTTGACATTAATCAAGACCGCATCAGCTTTTTTAAGTTTCACAAACCTTTTCACAAGCTCGAAACCTCTCTTCAACAGCTCTGGTTTGATCACCTAAAGAGAAACCGTAAATTCAAGTGGTTTCAAACAAACAAAAAGTTCAATCAAAACATTAATATATCATATGAAGGATGAAAAATGATAGAAACCTGCGGTGTCTGCATTTCCCAAAGGGTTTTTCTGTCGAGAGTTTTCACCACGAGCGAATCAGAATTGACCTGCATATCGCAACGGAACAAGTCTATTACCCCAAAATGAGATGATGACCAATAACTTTACATTTTTGCCAAATAAGTTGAAGAATTTGTACCTCTTTGATTGTAGCTTTTGCTGGAACACCAAGGACGGCTGCTCCAACCGCCCAACCATCTATAAGGACCTTAAAGAAACAAAACCATGACAAGAAATTTGTAATGGACTTGGAGAAATTTTGTTTCTTTTCCCTAATCTTTTGCTGCTTCGCATAAGGTAATCGGTAACCATGAAGTATACCTTCTCGACATCTTCAGTGTCCACTAACGGTCTGGCAGAGTCGTGGATGCAAACAAGCTCAGAGTTCACATCGATTTCCTGTGAAAAATAAACTATAAGCTTAATGAACTAGAATAGTCGATACATAATAGAATCATTTATTCTGCTTCAGGAACGAAAGGGTATAAACCTGAAGTCCACTGTGAACAGAGTCTTGCCTTTCTTTACCAGGAAGAGCAAATTTAAGATCAACATCAATTGATTCTTCATATTCTATAAGACCACCAAAAAAAAGCTCAGTGAAATCTTTCAGAGATCTCTCAGCCAGAACCATAACTAGTAAGAGAGAGACAGAGACTAAACCTTCAAAAATGTCTCGGAAAAATGGATCGCAAACAACTACAATTTCCTTCACTTCAGGCATACGCGAAAACGTGAAAAAGCTGCAAACAATAAGGCATAGAAATCAACAAATACGACGCAAAAGTGAATCTCTTTACACGAAATCCAAATATTCTTATGCTTTTAGAAAGCAAATTCCGCGGATTGAAAACAGCCAAATCATACTTCCTCTATCAACAAATTAAGAGTGTCATTAGTTCTCACACTGCTCATTTCAGCGACACACATTCAAGCAACATAGCAGCATTTTCAAAATAGCTGACTTGTAAGTAAAGGTTAGATACCTATACAAAGCAATTGGCTGACCCAGGAGTGGTATATACTGCTTTGGCATGCTCATCTATTCACATTGACAGATAATAAACACAAAAAAATGGTGGCAAATGAGATTCCATAGAAAACAAAAAAATTCAAGAAAAAAGAAACTCGACATCACAAACTATAAAACTTCAGAGTTTGAAACTTTGAGACATATTAATCTCTTATACTTACTTTCATTCTCTTCCCTTGACCTCCAGCTAAGAGAATCACTGACACACTTTTCTCCTTCACAACAGTATTGCTCTGAACAACAAATAGGAAAGAAATTCAAACTAATACGAGGGTTAAAGCTTCAAAATTGAGTTGACTCCAAATTTGAACTTACATTATCAAATTCAGCCGACGAAGAACATTTGATTGAGAATAACAGAGCATCTCTTCTGTAGATTCTACTAACCCTTTTCGAAAAATCCAGTCTTTGAACTGAAGCAACATTCGAAACAGTCAAAATCTGCTTCCGAAGAAGAGATTCATTGGTTTGAAAAAGAATAGAGAATTAGAGATTGCCTGGGGAACGGTATCTGAAGCCCAGAGAGACTGAGGTCGCTGTCTCTGCAATTTTCGGACACAAAGAAGAAGAAGAAAACGGAAATGTCGGAGATTTAACGAAGCCAAGATTCGCCTGGAGCATCGCCATGTTCTCTTTTTATCTCGCCGGGGAGAAAACAACGAGATTTTCCGTTTATACCGGCAAAACCTATATAGGGCCAAAGCCCAATAGGCCCATTAATCTATTCATAGATGCTAATGGGCTATAAATAAGGCCCATGAGTCAATAATACAGCAAAACAGCTCATCAAAGCTAAAAAAATCTGGCTGATATCGAGAAGAGAAAAACGTCGGGAACCCTTGAAGACCGGAGAAAATGGCGAAACCATTGGGTACGACCGGAGAATTTTTCCGGCGAAGGGATGAGTGGAGGAAGCACCCGATGCTTTCGAATCAAATGAGGCACGCACTTCCTGGTCTCGGAATCGGTGTTGCCGCCTTCTGCGTTTACCTCGTCGGTGAGCAGATCTATAGCAAACTCATGGTTCCTTCTCAATCGTCGCACCAGAAACAACCCGCTCCTTCTCACTGAAGCGATAAGGTCATTTCCTAATTTCAATTTCATCGGAAGTTTCGTTTTCTAGGTTTTGTATCCTAATCGATTTGACTTCTCTCTGAAATTCGTAGTGTTACTCTGTTCTGTTTGTCCGAATTTTGAATACTGAAAGATTTGGAACAACGAGATTTTGATTAGGTTAAAGCAAACCTTGGACAATGTAATGTTTCAGGTTAACACCATTGGTGATTTCTCTCAAGACAGAGAGATCTTCGTAGTAACTTTTGTGCATATCATTTAGGATTTACACAGAAAAATGGTTATTTTACTAATGGCTTTGCTTACAAGTATTGGGCTTAAATCGATTTCAGTACCGTCTTATAGTGACTAGCTTTATGAAAAAAATGTAGAGGTTAACATGTTTAAATGTCAGTTATTGGTAATTGCTAATTTGTTCATGGTCTGAGAGATAGATCCATATATTGGAGCATGAATAAGCAAAGCTGAGTAAACACTTTCAAACCAATACAAATGGTTATAAAGGTTTCCAAGTCCAATACAAATGGTTATGGCTTTTAAAAATCATGAACTAAGTATAAAGTATTGGGTTTAAATCAATCACACTTTAAACTCAAAAGTGGACAGCTTTTAGTGTCAGTTATTGGCAATTGCTAATTTGTTGTTGATCAGGAGATAGATTGATTCTTTGTAGCATTTATCTCCTTCGTGGATTCGGTAGTAGTATAAGCAAAACTGAATAAGAACTTTCAGATCGATACAAATAGCTAAGTATCTGTGTTAATTGATGTACATAGCTCTCTTTTTGCCGGCGTCTGTGTTTGTTTTTTAAGTCATTCATTCGTCTCTTCGCTTATACTAATGATCTGAAAGATTGTGTCATTTGATCTCATCTTCTATGTGACCTTTTCCTTTTGGGTAAAAAGATTGTAAACTAAAGGAGATTACTCATTTTGTTGCAGATTGTTTCGTTGATGAAATGAAACAGTGGCAGATAAAGAGTGGAAGGATTCACAATTTGCCATTTTTCTTGAGTGTCCCAATAAGATGTTGATGAAAGACAGAGACTTTGATCTCTTTGTTTAAATATTTGTATGACAGTTTGCAATATGGTCTTGTTATGTGTTGTCTTTGTTTAATAAGAGTTCTTCTAACATGACATTGAAGAAGAAAGATTGCCTGCCTCTTAGACCATCTCCAATGTATTGCTCTATTTTTTACTCTAAAATAGAGCAACTCTATTTTGGAGTTGAGTTTTACTCCAATGCCACTTTATTTTAGAGTTAAAAATATAGTCATGAACACAAAAAATAGAGTTGACTCTAAATATAGAACCAAATATTAAAAATTCTATTTTTTACTCTAAAATAGAGATGGGTTGGAGAAAAATTGACTAGTTTGAAACTAAAAATAGAGATGGGTTGGAGATGCGTTTAGATATGTAATAATGTAAGCACTAAGTACGTATTTATTTGAACAAACTACGTCGTTTCAATCGAAGCTAGTATTGTTTCTGAAAATGGGCCTACTAGATCGGCCATCCTATTTGGCCCAAGTAATTTTATATTTTTAACATCAATATTAAAAAAAAAAAGGCTCACGAAAAATACTTCGAGTGAATTATTTCAAAAAGTGAATTATATAATAATGCATCGTTTTAGTTTGTCCAACTTTATTACTGTCAAAATTCACATGTAAACTGAGTGATGGATGGATCGTTGCCGTATAATCAAAGATATAATGTTGTTAAAAGAATTATATTAGCTCTTAAAGTAGGAATAATTTTTTGCCGACCTATAAAAAAAACACAGATTGTATTTTCTTGCACGCTACGTCCATCTATCCAGTGCCATATTATTATTTTTCCTTTCCTCTGCCATATTATTGTACTTGATGATATATATTATTTACACATTAAATAAGGAATGATATATTCAGGGGGCAGATCCAGCAATAATTTTCACTGAGGAGCAAAAATATTAAATTAATAAATACTAAATAAAACACTAAACTGTAATTTCATACTAAAATAAAAATAAATACTAAATAAATATTTATGTGTGTTTTAGTTAAGAAAACATAAGTGATTTTTAAGATTTGAGTTGTTTTTATTTTTATTTATGTTAAATAGATAGCTTTAATTTTTTTTTTTTGGTTTCGTCTCACTTTTTTAATAAGTTAATTAAACAATCCAAAAGAATGGGGACATAATCTTATAATTTAATAGGTGCACATAATTTAAATTATCTAAAAATTACATTAATTTTTTTTAAAATGTGTGCAGTCCGTATATATATATATATATGAGAGAAAAAATAAATTTACTGTTGTAAATTCATTGCACGTAAAAATCTGTTTAAGTGTAAGAAATTTAAGCAGTCCATGCATTTCCTTGGTGGTAAAATTCTCAGTTTTTTTTTAACCAATTTAAAATTCTCCTTTGTTAAAAAAAAAAAAGAAAAAAAAATCTCTGTTGTTTCGAGAATAATCTGAGACTGAAAAACTTGAACAAGAACAAAAAAAAATCTCAGAATTTTTGTCTTTTACATACTTTGAAACTGAAGCAAATTAAATTGAATGGCAATCCAAAAAAAATCGGTATTGAGTTTAATACTTTTGTTTTTTTGTTAAAGCTGATTTTAATAGGTTTACGTGAAGTTATATGATTTTGACATATAGTATGTGTTATAATTCTGATATATGTATATATATATATATATATGTGTGTGTGTGTGTGTGTGTAAGTGTATCTACAATACGGAGAGTCGAATTCGGATAATATATCTGTTCTTTACTTCATCGAAGAACAAACACTTCCTTTGGTAAAACCAAAAAAAGAGAGCACCTTGTTAACTAAAATTTGATAACTAAACAATAATTTTTAAAAACAATAGCAAAGCATGCATGAAATAACAATGAATTGTATTTTATATTTTCATAAAACAAATTAGACTTTAAAGAACAATGGACTTTAGCTTAAGCATGCGCCATTTAGCTTTAGCTTTTATCGTCCATGGGATCACTAAAAGGCAAAACGTTTCCTTTAAATGCAACTTTAAATGCACATTGTTCCCTTTGTTTTCAGTTCTTTATTTGGTAACTATAATCATTTTTTATATATTTAAAATTTAATGGCCTTATCCCACACTAACAACAATTTTAGAATGAAAATTTGTGTAATACTGTATACACCTACTACAACCACAATCATATATAGCACAAAATATTAGAGTATGATTGGTGATTCGAAAAATAATGAGATTCTATACGTTTTTACCGTATCATATTTTTTTGAATCGAGATTCATTCATTTTGCACTGTAAGACGACGTACGAAAATAAGTCGTATGTTAGTATGTCATGCATATCGGTCCTCTTAAAGACAAATTATCCTCGTGTATCTATCTATTAATGAGAATATTTAGATTCTTCATGGAACTTTTTTTTCTTGGATAAAAAGGTAGTTATGCGTTTCCAATAAACTCGTTTGAAATTGCTCTTATTTAATTTTGGTGGATAATTAATGAGAACAGAATAAAGAAGAAGAAACAAATTTTCTTTTTGAACAAAGAAAATATTCCCCACTAGACTTGTATATACAGTGTATATTTGTCAAATTTGTTTTCAATTTCAAAGTAGATTATTCCCAAGCAAATGGGTTTATGACTTACGAGCGAGTCAATGGTCCCCAATTCTTCTGTCGCACCGTTTCTAGTAAAACAGTAACATATGAGCATTTATGAATTCTACATCTTCTATCTAAGTCACCAAACTACAATTTTAAATATTTTCGTGTTAAATCCTGGAGTAATCTCAGATTCTTTGGGCCCATGACTAATCTTCAGAAAGCATTATATACGGGTTCACGTAATTGTTTAATAAATTGCGCGGCTAGGTGGTCAAGACGACTCGAAGCTGGATGGTGCGAGTCCATATAGACATTTCTTACCATCAGCTCACAAAAACTTGGTTTAATTTTAATTACTTTCATGATCGGCATTAACAAAAACCATTCATATTCTTCAACCCCCTCCCCCCAAAACAGTAAACCATTCAGAGTATAAATACATATTCACTCGGTTTGCATTTTTATATAAACAAATAAATACATACGTTTTTTTTTCATTTTAACATTTGTTACCTATAAATTTTTGTTGAATTTTCATAGACAAATAATTTTGATATCGTTAAAAATAATTAAATTCACATTTTACATATACACTTGAAAATATCATAAACAAAATTTGTTGCCGTTGATATTTTTATTCACTGTGATTACATGTTGACTATAGTATCTAAGTAAGCGTAAATTTTGTTTCTTTATAGATTTTAATTAAAGTTAGTGCGAGTATTTATTTAAAATTATCCTAGGTCAATAAACTACGTTTTTCACATCTTTCACAAATTAATTTTGAGTAAAAAAAATTATCTTATCTCCATGTGTTAATTTAATATAACAAGTTACGATTTATGCATTTTTTGATGAAATTATATATATTTTTATGTTTAATAAATAATCACTTATCGAAATTATTATATATTACTAGAGAACTTTAGACCAAAATCTAAACTAATATTCGTAATCGAAATATATATAAAAATCAAATATTTTTGTGTGTTTAAGTCCTTTCCACGTTGGCCTACAACTATGATTGAAATTGCACTAAAAAATATCGAACTTTTACATAAATCCACACGGCTAACCTTCAATATTACGAGACCAGCATGAGTTGATTTAAAGTAATTATATGAGTTAATAAATTGCTTATTGATTATTTATTAATGTAATCCTTAAATAGTGTCATCCTTTACGTGATCCACCGATAGTTTCTTGATAATATGCGACATGTTTTGATTCCCGCATGTCACAAACAAATAAAACAAACGGATCGTTCGAAAGAAAAGAATAAAGTATAAGGTGATACTGGTGGAGAATTCAATCTAAATAGAACATTAAGGAAAGCTAAGAATGTGGAGATTCAAAGCAAGGTAACTAATTAAAAAGAAAGCGAATATAGGTACATTTGTAAAAAGTACCACTAATTTGTTCATAACTAATATAAATATAAACTATTATTTTTTAAAATATCATTATTTTAAATATGTATATACACTACCTTACCTTCATAGTTAGCTGATAAAAATTACATAAATATAGTTAATCCTAATAACATGTATAATAATTATAAAAATATATTGAGATTTTTTTATTTTTATTTTTGTTTACTACTCCTTCCTTTCTATATTAAGTGATGTTTTATAGATTTTTTTTTGTTTTCAATTAAGTGATGTTCTCACAAATCAATGTTAAAATTGACATAATATGATTTTTTTGCCCTTATATTATTGAGATAATTTTTCAATCAAAAACTCAAAAATTAATCAATGCTAACATTTTAAAATTAATCAATGCTAAAAGGATTAGAAATGGTATTACACAAACTTTTTTAATTAGTGTGTAAAACCTTTAAACATTACTTAATATAGAATCGAATGAATAGTAAAGTAGCGCGTGATATACGTCACAAACCTTCAGAAAGCATTTTGTCGAATCTTTTCAATTAAAGCATGTAATCTTTTCAATTAAATAAATGTATTTGTATTTTGTAGAATTGGTTACTTTTTCCCACTCTACACAGATCTATCTATCTGTGCCATATAATTATTTTTATAATAATAATACTTTTTATTTTAGATAGAAAATCATCAGAATACTAATACATTGATTTCTGTTTGACAAAAAAAGAACATTGTTGCATCTTATATTTTATATATAACTAGGTAAATGCCCGCGCTACGCTGCGGGTTTTTCTTTCATTATTTAATTTTATGTTTTGAATTAAACTGTAGTTCAAAAATTTTGTTTGGTGCAAAAAGAGAAATATAAGTTTTATCCTTACCATTATTTATCTGATTCTCACTATTAAAAAACTGGTTTTCCAAACGGTGGTTTATGAGATTTGGCAACAGTAGAGCACATAAGTTTGCATCTATTTTCCTTTCTAAGAAAAGTGATTTTTATTCAATTTGAAAATCGAAAAAACTTTCTTTTAATTGAATTGCTTTTTTTTGTGTAGTTCTCTATGGTACAAGAAAATACAACGGATCTTGTTTCGATGAGATCCAAAAATGTGGATTGTTTTTCAGAGTCGCAAATTAAAGTGAACAACTACTAAATATACATTCTTATACCACAGCTCAGATCAACTTCTAGCTTTTCTTTCTCTATCGTTCTGCAAATCCGCCATTTCTCTTCTGGCTACCTCTCTTAGGTAATTAATATTGCTCAATTCCTTTTCTCTCTCATCCTAAAATAACTTCTCTTTCGCCTGCAACTCCCTTTCTCTTTCTTCCAGTTTAGTTTGCATTATCAACCTCGAGTTTCCTTTTGAGCATTTCAATATCATGAAGCCGTTGACTTCTTTCGCTCTCATTGAACGCTCATGCTCCATAGTCTCTGCAAATGAAGCTTTTGCCACTTCAAGAGTTTCTAGCTCCCTTTTCATGTTGTCATGTGCTGCTTGTTTTTCTTTTTCAGTCTTTCTTCTTCCAAATGATTGTCTCTCTCAAGTTTTTCTTTCTGATCAGTTATATTCTTTAGTTCGGACTCGATCTTAGCTTTCCTCTCATCAATTTCTTCCCATTCTTTCTCAAAACATTCCCTTTGGGCCTTAAGATCCTCAACCTCTTTCAAAAGCAGCTCTTGTTGAGACCTGCACTTTTCTATTTGCTCCTTTAATTCAGTTTGCAGACGAAGATATTCCTACTTCTCCTTCTCAGTAACTCTAAGCCCCTCCTTCTCTTTGTGAATTTCTGATAGTTGTACCTCATTTTTAAAAATAGGATTGAAAGTGTGGTTCATATTGAATTTTGAAAATGTTATTTGATTTGAAATGATCTTGGCAAGTGTCCAACAGCACCATGGACAGCATTATTTTCATTTGTACCAACTGTGATTATCGGGTATGATGTTGGGGGGATAATTCTTAAAAAAACAGAGATCGTTCACCGTTGATAATACTTAAAAGAATGGGCAAAGTTCATGAAAATGATTCATAAGGTAATATATCTCCTTATTTGGGTCAGCTAACACCCTTACATATACACTCATCGATCTTACCATTTCAAAAGAAAAGAAAAGTTCTGAAAATACATAAATTAACCCTCGAGAAAAGGAGAGCCGGGAGAAAGAAGGATCATAATTCTCTCTAAGGAACTCCCTAACAAATTATACGAACACACAAACTCACACACACATTAATATGATCAGAGAAGGAAAATAACTTCTTCGATCATGTGGATGACGGTTTTTCTTCCTCGAGTATGATCTCCTATGATTGTCGTCGCTTCTCGGAGAGTTCCAATCCCACTCCGTGAATCTATATTCTCCTCCTAACTTTCACCAAATATCAGATAGGATTCTGGATCAGCTTTTGACAAAGCCCATAACACAATCCTCACTTCTCCTTCCATTAAATCGACTTTCGTCCAATCTAGGTGACTCACTCTCTGACTTGAGTATTATCAGAGACTTGTTGTGCGGACAAATCTATGTTTGTCCTTCTAAAAAGACTTTTTTGACTGTGCTATTGTAACAGAGAGGTCAGCATTGAGACATGGTAAAAGTACAAGTGCTGTTTTTTTTTAATCAACAACTTCAAATATACAAGTGCTGTTAGTATACGTCAAAAAAATATATATATATATATATACAAGCGCTGTTGGAATAGCATAAGTAATCTACGATTTAAATCTTGAATGATTACGTGATTACAACAAACAAACAAATTTCTATAAAAAAATTGTTCAACTATTTTTTTCTAAAACAACATGTAATTTGTTTAGATTTGAACGATACAGAATCGTGGTCCTATACATTCCAAATCGTGAACGATAATGGACCTATGTATACTATGGATTATTTTACATAAACATGATTTTCCGAATCATTATACATACAAAATTTAATATGAAAATTTGGATGATGACAATAAGAAGTCGCCATCATTAGATAACTAATTCTGAAAGGAGAGAATAGAAGGAAAAAATTGCAAGGAGAGAGGAAGGTTAGGGCAAGAGAGATAAAAGAAAAAGATTGCAAGGAGAAACTAAAAAAAAACTGATGAGCTGTATTAAATAAAATATTTTGATTGGTTGCTATTTTAAATGAGGTGTCACTCCCAAAATCAGTGAAAAAGCTGATATGTCCTCTCCTGGAGAGGCACAAGAGGATTTATAGTATTGATTTGTTTGTCAAGGACATTTTGGTCCACCTTTTCTAGTCCTCCAATTGTTATAACAAGAACATTCTTCTTTGTGTCCAAACGTTCCCGAAGGTACACACAAACATGTATCGCAACATTGGTTACAGTACATTAAACATGCACTCTTGTGAGACGTCGCTGAACATCGAAAATTACATGCCTTCGGACATTCTTTGCAAAAATATACAACATTATATATTATTTAATGAATATAAGAGCCAGAGATAATATCTTGGTATATCAAGAAATAAGTCACTTTTACCTTCAATACGAAGTGAACCCTTCTCCTCCCTGCAAAGTTTTGGGTAGCGCATACGTTTGTAACAACAAAAAACGTGCAAAAATATATGTTTTATGAACATTTGCACCTTTGGGGTTGCAGGTGCCTCTGATGGACTTTCTAATTCCTCTGCCTGTAAAAAAAAATTTGAAAAACAAATAAATATAATTCGTCGATATTCACAAAGTAAAAGAAGGAAAATAATCACCGATAAAGGAATAAAATTTAAATATATTTATCAGGGGTAAAGTCCTTGATAGAAGAATCTGGTATGTTGGTGATTCTATGTTTCATGTTCATCCTTGGTCTCCAAATCACTCTGCTGATCCTTTGAATATGGAGTCCATCCCCCTATGGGTACATCTTAAAGGTGTTCCTCTGGATCTGCGAACAAATAAAGGCTTGGGTCTCATAGCGGGGTTAGTTGGTGAACCAAAAGAAATGGATGATTTTACTAAGAACCTGGTCAGCTTGTCAGTTGCCCATGTTAAAGTGGAAGCCAACCTAAATGAACCCTTACCTGCTACTGTTGAATTCGTTAGGGAGAATGGGTAGGTGGTAAATGTTGATGTGGATTATCCATGGCTGCCTCCAACTTGTTCCCACTGCAAGAAAATAGGCCATATCGTGAAAAATTGTCTACAAATCTCTCCCATACGGATTCCTGCTGTCAAAAAGAAAAACAAAAAAGGATTGGAAACACCTTCTGCCGGAGTGCATACCCCTCAGAATTTGGGGTCTGCGTCTGTTACTACGGTTCCCTTGGGCAAAGATACCTCTGTTGTTGTCCCTCAGCCTGATAATGATGCTTCTCCTGAAGTCCCCTCTGCTTCAACCCCTCTCCCACTTTTTTCCCCAGTTTCAACCACCCCCAGCCCTAATTCTCCTTCTCCTATGGATTTTAAACCTTCTTCTCCCCCCCCCCTTCCTCCACCTTTTTCTCCACCCCTGCCAAAAAAAAAAAGGAACCACTAGCCAAACAACCTATTTTCAAAGCTTCCTAGCAAACCTCCTTACAAAATCCATCCTTGCCTTTGATCCCTGATTCCTCCTCTTTTGAATCTCCACTGCCTGTTGAGAGAACCCCCCTAGCCCAAGGGGAGAACCCATCTTCATCCCTATGATAATTAACTCCTTTTTTTGGAATATCCGAGGTTTAAATGAGCCGGATAAGCATATTGCTTTTGTACAGCGGCTAAATTCTATGAAGTCCCTTTTTGGAGCCCTTTTAGAAACCCATATTAAGGAACATAATCTAATCCATGTTTTGTCTTCTACTTGTCCGAATTGGAACTATGTCTCCAACCATGCTTCTGATCCGGATGGAAGGATCATCCTCATTTGGAAGAATCATGTCTCTGTTACTTTGCTTCACCAAACTGTCCAAGCTCTAACCTGTGAAATAAATATCACAGGGGGTCATAACTTCATCTACACTGTTGTGTATGCTGCTAATATCAGAGAGGAAAGAACTGACCTCTGGTGTCACCTGATGGACCTCCATCATCTTCTATCTCTTGATTCTAGACCTTGGATTGTAAATGGC
>PKML01067738.1:0-13896 GCA_002933935.1 Eutrema yunnanense | reverse complement strand
TCGAAGTCTGCGCTCTTGGTGCTACTACTAGAGGCAAAGTTCTCAATCAACACATATGCATCTTCAGGGTACCTGGTGTTGAAATTACCATTGCTTGAAGAGTCTAGAGCCATCTGATACCTCCAATATACTCCTCTAAAGAAGATACCCAGCAGCTGCACATCAGAGTATCCATGATGTGGACAATCTCTCTGGTACGACCTGAATCTTGTCCAAGCAGCCTTGAACGCCTCAGTAGGTCCTTGAGAAAAAGTGGAGATCTTATTCCTCAATTCTTCAGATCGTCCATCGTCATAGAAGTTAATCAGGAAGGCTCTCTTAGTGTCCTCCCAAGTAGTTAGCGAACCAGGAGGTAGCTGCCTCAGCCAGTAGGTCGCTTCTCCACCTAGAGAGTAGGGGAAGAGCTTGCAGAAGAGAAAGTCGTAGGACACTCCATTGCTCTTGATGCTAGTGACCAAGTCCTCGAACCTCTCTACATGGTCCATTGGATGTTCATGAGGAAGACCATGGAAGAGATGCTGTCCAACTAGAGTGAAGTAAGCAGGCTTCAGCTCAAAGTCATTCCTCTCAAACGCAGGAGGACGAATTGCTGAACGATTGGCGAAAAACTGGTCAGGCCTGTTGCATTCACCAATCGTCCTTCCACGATTAACCACATCGTTCCTCGCGTTCCAAGCGGCATTCTCAGCGACAACAGGATCAGGGTGTATGACGATCCCCTCTCCATCCAGACGTTGTCCTTGCTCATTGCACAACCGACCCTCTTGGTCTCTGTAAGCACCAGCTGCATCACGAACCAACTGATTGTTGTTCATCCTAGCTGATTTCTTTGCTTTCTTGTTTGTGCGTTCCACGATTGCTAGTTGTTCCAGTGATAGATCAACGAGCTCAGCGTTCTTGTTGCTCCTGGTTTCTCAATTTAATACCCTAAATAGTACTAAAGCAGTTGCTGCAATAAATCAGGGGTCGAACACAAGAACTCAAGACTTCACACAATAGATTGTATAGATTCGAAATAAGCTAAATCAAAAGATGTAAACTAAAAGCAAGCAGAAATTAAAGGAGTTGTAAATCAATGGAGGAAATATAGGCCCAGGGTTTTTCTCAGGAAATCAATGAATGCAGACTAACTAACTAACAGGATTCAGATTAAGCACTGTTCTAGAACTCAAATCACTAAGATATAATTAACCAACTCTCGTTGCGAAAACTATCTAAATCTAAATCCTAGGAAAACTAAATCTCTTTGCGAATCCTGAATTCTAAATCAGCTTTAATATCAGGTTTGATATGTTCACAAATCAATTAAACCAAATCTCTTTGCGAATAATCAATTTGCTCACCTAAGGTTCTATCAGGTAATCAATTGCACTCTCGTGCCTAATCAATTATCCTAAGATCTAAGTTCCAGATTCGTCAACCTAGAATTAGCTTTGAACACAACCTAAGGCGAAGAACTAATTCAGATAATAAATCCTAACAGATAATCAACCTAGCATTCAAAGAAATCCTTTATGAGAAAACCCTAAACCTAAGGTGGATCTACTCAGACATGGCAATTGAATCAAAAGACATGTTTGAATAAATCATCAATAGAGTAATAACAAAGGGTTCTTGAGATCTGATCTCGGACGAAGGGAAATCAGACTTGTCTCAAAACCAGAGTATAGAAAATAAAACTTAGCCTAAACAAGTGGCTGTAAAATCCTATTTATAACCTAAAACACGTTTTGGGCCTTCTTGTAAATATCAAAGTCTTCTGGGCCAATTCTGCAATTCTTCAACTCTTCATTAAGTCGCGATCCTTCTGTTTTCCCGACGGGTATCGATCGATACTCAGGTGATTTCGACGTCTCAGCTACACGGATCTCTGCTTCGCTCCAGAATGTTCCAGAAAGCTCCAATATCTCCAATTAAGCTCCAAATGTGCTATAACCTGTAAAAGACTCTAAAATACTACAAAACACTAGAAAAGACTCTATAAAAGGACTTATATCATGGCCTAAACAGGGTAAAAACCATGATATATCAATATATAGTGTCGTGCCTAGATTTATGGGGGCTTAAAGCGATATTAGAAAATGTGGCATTTATTTAAACTCGAATTTGTGGTTTTTCTCATTTTTCAATACAATATTACAATGATATACCTCTATAAATTGAAGATAATTATATTAACTATTTTTTCCGAACATCAAATTAAGTTCTATAATGAGTTTACCTATAATTCATTTTTATTTTATTAATATGTTATAACTATTGAAAATTTTGAATTACAACAAAAAAAATTACGAAATTAATCAAAACAAAAGAAAAATAAAAGCAAAACATAAGAAAAATATAAGAAAAATATAAACAAAATTAGCAATATGTTTTATTAAGCTCTAATAAATGAGTTGATGTCGTTCACAAAATTGAAGTTATAATTTATTTATTTTAGTTGATCAATGCATGTAAATCATATACATAATATCAGAGTTCTCTCTCCATCTAGGATGTCTACATTCTTAATTTCATAAACACATTTTAACATTTTAAATAGGATAAATCTCTAATTCAAAAATTTTGGTTGAAAATCTAACAATATATCATTTTTAATAAAATATTTCATTATTTTTTTATCCAATTAGCATTACAATTTTCTTTAATTCTTAATATCGAATTCTCACTTTTTTCTATTTATTTCCACTAATGTGTTTTGTATTTTTGTAATTTGTATTAAATAAAAGTAATGATAAATATAGATAGACATGTATTAAATAAATATTTTAAATATGTTTTAATATTAAAATTTATGGTTTTGTTGATGTGCACATCCTAGATGGAAAAAAAAATCTGCTATTATATATAGGATTAAAAAAATATTATATAAAATGTGATTTTTTATAAAAGCAATTCAGTATAGTGGAAAAATACTTTTACTATTTTTATGTAATATATACGATTTGGATGTGCAGACAAAACAATTTACTAGATCAAAAATTAATTAATAATATTCTCTGTATTAAAATATTTTACACATATTCATTATTTATGTTAACTAAAATTAGGGCTGGGCACTGAAACCCGTTACCCATCTTCGACTCGTCACCCGATTCATACCCGTCTCCAAAAAAAGGGTACCCATAACTTGCAAGTCGGGTAAAGGGTATCATAATTTTATTATCCGCGGTTAAGGGTCGGGTATCGGGTATCAATTTTTTTTTCAATACCCGTCTCACTACCCGATCCGTTACTCTATTTATTACCCGACCCGTAAAACTCGTTTATTAATAATTTATAATATTACCAATTAGTACTAGTTAACAATAATATTGGTGAAATTTATTAAATGTCCAATTTTGTTTTCTAGTGAGAATATCCAATTAAGTTAAAGCCCATTCTTTTGTAAATTATTAAGTCTAACGTAGCCCATTAAATTAACACGTCCATTACTAAGTGATCCTTTTAGTCTTAAACCTAACTATTTAAACCTAACACGCACATGCCCCACCACTTTCTCCATGTGACTCCTCTTGTTTCGGCGGAGATCTAGGATTTTTATTTGACAATAAACAAATTTTCACTTGTGATCACAAAAAGGTAAATTTCGATCTCCTTTCACCTTTTTATCTCTTTATTTTTGTGAATTTTCCTATCTACTTGTATTTTTATATTCATGTCTCTGATTTTTATTTGCGTTATTTATGTGTTCTTCTATCATAGATGGAAACTGAGCAGAATGAGACTCCTTCACATGGTGAACATAATGAAGATCATTATGCAGGTAAAACTAACAAGTTTATTATACATGTAATTATGCGGGTAATGGTAACATGTTGGGTATTTAGCGGATCATCTAATTTTTACCGGGTAACCGTTATTTCGGGTCATCGTTATTTGCGGGTCGGGTAAGGGTAATGATATTTCATTACCCGTAAGGATCGGATCGGGTAAAGGGTATCCCGAAATTCAAGGGTATCCGACCCGTGCCCAGCCCTAACTAAAATACATTAACTGTAATTGTAAAGTTAGAAATTTATATAATAATAAAGAATATATAATATCAAATGAGTGAGAAAATTATTTAATAAAATTAAGAATGGTCATTTAGGTGTATATTAATGGTTGACTGGAAAATTAGGTAGATAATTGAAATTAGGTGGTTATGAGAGAGAAAGAAAATGTATTCCACATTTATCCTTCGGTTTTATGTTAATTACGAAAATGCCATTCATCACAAAATTTTATTTTCTGAAGTTGGGTTGATCCAGTTAACGCAATTATCAATAATATTTGACATGTTATCATGGTTATCAGTTAATCATCGATATCATTGTTATCAATCGTGAACATGATATCATGGTTATCGATATCATGGTAATCATCGATATCATGGTTATCGATGTCATGGTTATCAGTTAATCATTGATATCATGGTTATCAGTTCTTAGTATCGATGATATCATGGTTATCATGATATCATGGTTATCAGCTAATCAAGATATCATTGTTATCGAACCTTAGTATCGATGATATCATGGTTATCATGATTCCATAGAGATCGATACATGTGGAGAGAGAAAGCGAGAGAGGCGGAGATAGAGAGCGAGAGAGGCGGAAAGAGAGATCAATACAGGTGGAGAGAGAGAGAGATCGATACTCCGTCGCCGGCGTCGGCTTCTTCTTCTTCTTCTTCTCACCGGAGTCGCCGGCGTCACCTCTGTCGGGGTTTTTTTCGCCGTCCTCGTCTCCCTCGCCGGCGTCGACTTCTTCTTCTTCTTTTCTTCTTCTTCTTCTTCTTCTTTTTCTTCTTCTGCAACAACAGAAGAGAGAGAAAAAAAACAAAAGTAAATAGATGAAAGAGATGAGGGTGAGAGTCTTTTTTAGAATGAATAGTATAAGTCAAAAAGGTGACTTAATTTTGACATTATTGGTTGTTATTCTTTGCAATTACTCAATTAAGAATCATAAAAAAATGAAAACATTAAGAGGATATGGTATTAGCTAAGATACAATGAACATTAGTATTTAAAAATCTAGTATTTTTTATAATTAAAAATATGGACGGTGAAGATGAATGAATATTGATCTAACGGCTCACTGAAAAAGAGCTGCAAACAAGTCATTCATACTGAAATATTATGTACGATCCAAATTGACATGATCACAAATTGTAATGGCTTTGTCAACTTGTAGAGGAAGCTTTTTCATACAAGATAATTTCTACTCAACCATAATTTGTACTATTGTAATAAAATATACAATCATAGGATTTGGTATTTTTGGTGTATTTTGTTTTAAAAAAAGTTGAATAAACTATTATGTAGAAAAAATTTATTTATATTTGGAAGAAAAAGATAATTTCTATTTATGCTAATCAATATTTTAGGCAAAACTGGAAAAAATATTAAGAGGATATAGTATTAGATAAGATACAATGAACATATAATTAAAATATATAGACAATGAAGATGAATGAATATTGATCTAACGGCCCGTATATGTTATGTAAACAACAACACTTGGCTGCAATGCAATTTTAAATACCGCTCCTCCCTTTACTTTCTTTCGCGTTAACAAATATTGAAAGATCATTATCTTTTGTTTACTTCAAATCACTTTCCATTCATAATTTTCATCGATCTTGGTTCTTGTTTCTCTTTTATTTAGTTCTCATTTCTTGTTCTTTCAAAGGTATGTGTTGATTTGCAAATATAATCGTTGGTATATTTTAAAGAAGCAAAAACAACAAATCAACACATACTTTTGGAAGAACGAGAAATGAGAACTAAATAAAAGAGAAACAGGATCCAAAATCGATGAAAATTATGAATGGAAAGTGATTTGAAATAAACAAAAGATAATGATCTTTCAATATTTGTTAGCGAGGAGGAAAGTAAAGGGAGGAGCGTTATTTTAAATTGCATTGCAGCCATGTGTTGTTGTTGACATAACAAATACGGGCCGTTAGATCAATATTCATTCATCTTCATCGTCCATATATTTTAATTATATGTTCATTGTATCTTATCTAATACTATATCCTCTTAATATTTTTTCCAGTTTTGCCTAAAATGTTTATTAGCATAAATAGAAATTATCTTTTTCTTCCAAATATAAATATTTTTTTCCTACATAATAGTTTATTCAACTTTTTAAAAAACAAAATACACCAAAAATACCAAATCCTATGATTGTATATTTTATTACAATAGTACAAATTGTGGTTGAGTAGAAATTATCTTGTATGAAAAAGCTTCCTCTACAAATTGACAACGCCATTACAATTTGTGATCATGTCAATTTGTGATCGTACATGATATTTCAGTATGAATGACTTGTTTGCAGCTCATTTTCAGTAGGCTTGTCCTTACGCGTACACTCCAGTTTACTATATAAATATAAACCATATAATTCTGATTCACCAAGATCTTCTCATGCATGCTCTTCTTTCCTTGAGCATTCGTTACTTTAGGAAACATAATACACGAACCCTAGACATTTTCCACCTACATGTATGTGTCTTGGTTTTATTAAAAAGGCATTTGATTTTATTTATTTTATTTTCAATCTCAAAACACTATAAATGTCCATATATATATATATATATATATATATATATATGGGAAAACGACATATTTCTTCCCCCTTCAGAAATATCATATAGGTGCAGATCCACCCAAAATTTTGACCTCGACGTCGATCTCCTTAATTTGAAAATTAAAAACGTATTTTCCCCAATTGAAAACTTCGAAACATATTTACCTACAGATGTTGGTTTTTTCGGTTTATAACATAAACCAAAACCAAACCAGCTAAACCCGACACTAAACCGAATTGAAAAAACATATTCAAACCCCGATAGTAAACCAAGATTTATGATTTTGCAAATTAGCCCCTCGTGTTTATGAATTACAAATATTTTGAAACATATTTATGATTTGACAAATCTCTTCTTCGTCTTCTTCATAAATTATTACATATGGATCTTGTAAATTTATGATATTGCAAATTAGCCCCTGGTTTTTTTTTCTCTCTCTATTTCTTCACATCTTACTTCGCCGGAGACCAATCCTCACCGTCTTTGACCACCACAAACCGTCTCTTGTCTAATCATATACCATCTTCGTCTCTCCCATCTCGCGCTCTCATCGAATCCTCCGTTCGTACGTTAGACCCAGAAGAAACCGATTTCTTCTTCGTCCCCGTCTACGCTCTCCTGCAACTTCTCCACCACCAACAACTTCCCTTCTCTAAGCCACGCTCGCTCCCTAATTAGCTCCGTCGTCGATTGCCCAATTCCGACAAGGGGAGCTTGGTGATTGGGCAAGTCCGGTTTGAAGTCTTCGATTTGCAGTCTTGCGAGCACCGGAACGTGACTTGAAGAGGATAAAGCCGTATCCTTTTGATTGCCCATATCCTGAATTGGCTTTTCATCATCCTCATTCCCTTGATTCCCAGATCCTAACGATGTTGCCGCCGCTTCCGTATTATTATCGTCCTTAACTTCCTCTACTTCGTCGTGTTCAATTTCTTATCTCCGTGATTTCTGATTCCCTGATCCTCTTCTTTAGATTGTTGTTGCTTCTGCGGCGACTCTGACGTCTAATTGGAATCAGATTCGAGCTTTCTCTTCCTTGCCATAGCGAGCTTTCTCTCCTCCCGTCACCGGCGTTGACTTTGAATCCCTCAGATTTTTTGAAATTGAGCAAGAAGCTTTTCAAATCCACGGCCAATCTTCTTTAATGGAGATTACTAGTAAGATTGAATCAACCGGACCCTAGGCTCCGAACACCTCTTCGACCAATCCACATATCAGATGCGCAGAGGAGAGCTGGAGAGGGAGAGCAAAGGTGGACGAAGATGATCATCGATTTGGAGATTTTTAGTTTTGAGAATTTTTAATTTTAGGCGTTGTAATCGGGTGGGTGGGGATTATTTGGGTTAATTGGTTCTATTGGGTTGTAATCGGTTTAGATTTGGTTTAGTTTCATGTTTATATGGTTAAGATTAGATTGGTAAGCAATAAACCGAGTTAAATCATGGTTTGGGTGGTTTTTAGTTTCGAACTTTTATTCTGTGGGTAAATATGTTTCGAAGTTTTCAATCGGGGAGAAATACGTTTTTACCTTTCAAATTGGGGGGATCGATGTCGAGGTGGAAATTTTGGGTGAATCTGCACCTATATGATATTTCTAAGGGGGAAATACGTAGTTTTCCCTATATATATTGAAATATAATAAAGTTAGATATACCATCTACTTTTTAGCTGGAGATGCAAATATAACACATGACATGAAATTTGACGCTCACTTAATTTGGATATTTACAAAAGTATCATTGTACTATAAATACTTACACTACAAGAAATATGCTTATTGATAGCACATTATTATAGCACGATTTTCGTAACTGCTATTATAGGTGATATCAGGGATTGGGTTACTCGATTTATCATTGCATTCAGAAATGCTAAGCATGAAAATACTCAAGCGGGAAGCTAAATCCACTTTGGCTCTCATAAAAACACTTTTACCTCCAAGATTTAGCCAAAAAAAAACTTAGCGCCCTAGTATATGTCGAGAAACCAAAAAACACACAAACAAAAAATTTGGAAAAAAAAAAATCGCTTAGGGCATATCGCCATAGTCATCGGTCTCGCCATAGTCATCTCCACCGCGAATCTTTATCGACGTCCACAATCTCGACCTCTGTTGGCGTCGATTTCTCCCTAGGTCTCATTACGAGCTAGATCTGATTTAGCCTCAGTCTCGTTCGACTTCATACCTTCCGACTCAGGCTCGGTCTCATTCGACTTTGTCCCTTCTGTTGTTCTCCTTCAGCTGAACCAAGACGAAACACATTAAATGTACCTCGATTTCTATTTTTTAATTAGAGTTCCTTCCGATTTCGATTTTCGAATTAGAGCTCCTTCCGATTTGAGAAAGTCTTTAGTTTGGTGATTTCGGATTGTGAGGTTTTAATTTGTTTTGCCAACTTCTGTTAGTTTGTTGATTGCAATATTGGGGAATCTGAAAATTTTTGTTCTGGACATCACAATATCATCAACTTGTTTCTATAGGTTAGCCCCATCTATGAAATTCTTAGTATTATGATTCGTTTAATTACTATTTTACTGTGTTTGTGATTGTTTTGTGAATAAATTACAACGTTTTGCTGCTTGAGCCATGCATATGGGCTCTAATTATTGTATTAACCTTTTAATTAAGGTTAGAACATATAATGATGGACAAGGCATTGGTGCATCTATGCAGGTATGTAGTTTAATTACATATGTTAGGTTTCAGTGGGTTTTGGGTGCATTTGAACATGTTTTTCAATTTTTTTTTAAAATTTCGTTGGCATGCATTGAATAGCTGATCCTGCATACGAGATTGGTGCTTGGAATTTTATCAGCGCGGTTGCTGCCACGTTTGGAGACATTGAAACGATAATATGCCCATATGCATCGACAGTCTCAATGTAGATCCTCATTCAGGCAGTGATGTAGTTTCTCATCTCGTAACAAGGGGAATGNAGATCAACTTTAATAAAGTAAATCTTACATTAAAAAACTTATAATCCTCTATTTTTATTTTACAAAAACAGAAATAAATCTCAACCTCAAATCTTATTGCACAATCATAAATTTATTATTTAATTTATCTGATAATAATGTTCTCAACTCACCCGAGGTTGACCCGGAATTCTACAAAGCTTAAACTTGTAGACAGTCTTACCTCTAACATCTTTCTCTAACCAGAATTTATCAACCAAATAGAGTCCATCATATACATACCGTTTCCCTTTTCGATCCAATCTCTCTTCGCCACGTATCACTCTCACTAAACTCTTCTTCTTCATACTATTAGCCAGAGCTAAATTACCTTTCACCAATTTCTGATCTTCAGTTTTCTTTTCCTTGCTTACCACGTTCCCTCCTTCACCTGTGTAAACCACAACATCAGAGTCGAACTTATCAACGTAACCATATCCTTCCGACGCAACGATGCTTGTCGCGAGCTTAACATCTCCGACTTTCATATAATCTATCCCACACATGGTTTTGAAATGAACCCCGACAACACGAAGCTCGGTTTTGTACTGAAACACGTCTCCAACTTGGATTCCAGGAACCGATCCAATCCTCTTCTCCGTGTTCACTTGCTTTCCCATCTTCTCTAACAGAGCTTGCGTTTTGAGGTCTATTCTAGATGTAGCACGGAGCAAATCTCCAACACGCCTAGCTTGTTTATCTCGATCCAACTCTGTGAAAACTTCTTTGTAGATACGCAATGCCTCAACCACTTTCCCACGAGGAGTAAGATCTTGTTCAGAGCTTCTAAGCGCCGCAGCAACATGATCATGAACAGAGTTTCTAATCTCCGGTTCTTGTTTGAGACAAGTTCCTTTAAGTTTAGGAGCTGCAACAAGATCAAGATCAGATATTTCAAACTCTGCTTCTTGTTTGAGACAAGGTTCCCGATCAATCCTAGGATTCTTGATGGATCTCTGAGTTCCACAACCAGGTGGGAAATCTCGAATGCCATAAACAATTCGCCGCTTAAGAACACAATTCATCTTCCTGTGGAAACATTACAAAGAGCAAAAAATCAATTACTCTCACTAATCCAATTCTATGATTTCAATTTAAACACAATCAAAACGAAAACCAAAAAGAAGAAATTGTGGTAGCCCTGAATCGATTATTGTTATCTCTAATACTTAATTCCTGTTATCTCTGATAGAAATCCGTCAAAAATTTCCAGTTTCCCACACAGAAAGACCTAATTTGAGGAACTATATCAACTCAGAACACAGAGATCTACTAAGAAATTTCCAAAGGATCTTCGTGTGTGAAAACCTTTCTCTATGTTTGGAGGAAAATTTCGGATCTTTCCACACACGATTCAACCCAAAACCCTACAGATGTTTGGAGGAAAGTAGAGGAATTTCAAGCAGAATCAGGAAATGGGGATTTCAAGGTTTTTTGTTTCTGGGTAAACTGAAAAAGCAGTTTCATGAGTAAGACGAAACCAGTGAACGAAGAACGAAACCAGAAAAATTCGAGGGCAAAATCAGATACGACGAAATTCATGAGTAAGTACAAAAAAAGAAAAACAACGACTCCAGAAATGTAGTACCAGAGAATCGCGACTGATCGATCTTCTTCTTCGAGCTCGCGTCGCCTGTGTTTTCTCTCCGTCTCCTGCCAAACAAACAGTCACCGGAAAGATATTGTTGAAAATATTAAAGTATCCAAAGAAGGCCCAATATTGTTGAGCCCATTACAAGTCCATTAGTCCATATGACTAGGTTTTTTAACATTACAAAACAATCTGGTAATTAATTGAGCCATTACATTGTTTGGTTCGTGATTTAACTGAGAATTGTAAATTTAGAACAAAAAAATCGAAACTATTGTCTCATTAGTATTTAATCATATATTATTGTCCTCTTAGTATTTATATTAATGGTAATTTAGTTTTATCTTTTAAAATAATAATTTTTATAGTATTTATAAATAAATTATCCAATATATATTACTTACCTTATATGAATTTTCTGAATTTTATAGTATTTATAAATATTTATTTTGATTTTTTTTACATTTAATAAAGGGTATTTTAGTATAAAAATGGTAAAAATCAATTAAGTACTAATGGGACAATAGTTCTCATTTTTTGCTCTAAATTTACAATTCTCCCGTGATATAATGGGAAACAATCTGGGATGGGACGAAGGAAAAATCATAAGGTTAATCATCGAAGAAGACGCAGATTTGATAATGTCCATAAGAGTAAGAACACGAAACTCTATAGATTTTTTGGGTTGGCACTACAACAAATCAGGACTCTACACAGTAAAATCAGCTTATTGGCTAGCTACGCATCTGCCCAATCTTGGAAGACGAGCAATTCCTCCACCACGAAATTTCCTACTTAAAATGAAGATATGAAAACTACAAACAACTCCAAAAATTAAGCATTTCTTATGGAAAATAGTTTCTAATGCTTTGCCAATTGGTGAGTGTCTTAAGAGACGACATATAACCAGAAACTCTACCTGCCCTAGATGTCAGAACAACGAAGAAACGATTGATCATCTCTTCTTTAAATGTCAATATGCTTAATCCATATGGAGGGCTTCTGGATTTTCCAATTTCTCCATCTTAGATCCAACGCAGCTGTGGGAAACAAAGCTGAAAAATCTAATCACAAGTAATACAATGATATCAACACGCATTCATCAATTGGCCATATGGATTCTTTGGCGAATATGGAAGAGTCGCAATCTATTGCTATACCAAAGAAGGGCAGTTCCTTGGAGACAAACGTTAATGTGGGCCAAAGATGTTGTAAAGGAATGGATGGATACACATGTATATATTGATAAACACGTACATCTATCTCCTCTAGATAATATTGTAATGAGGTTAAGCCATATAAATACATTTAGTTGCGAAAACTATCTAAGTCTAAATCCTAGAATTCCAAATCTCTTTGTGAATCCTAAAGTCTAAACCAGCTTTTAGTTCAAATTTGATTTGTTCACAAAACAACTAAACCAAATCTCTTTGCGAATAGTTATTTTGCTTACCCTAAGTTCTATCAGGTAATTAATCGCACTCTCGTGCTAATCAATTATCCTAAGATCTAAGTTCCACATTCGTAAACCTAGAATTAGCTTTGAGAACAACCTAAGGCGAAGAACTAATTCAGATGGTGAATCCTAATCAACTAATTAACCTAACATTCAAAGAAAACCCTTATGAGAACCTTTAACCTAAAGTGGATCTACTCAGACATGGAGAATGAAAACAACATGATTGAATAGATCATCAAAGAAATCAATAAGAAACAGGAGTTCAGAGTGTCTCTCCAAAAACCAAAGTAAAATCAAGCATAACAAAAGCGTCGCCACCAAAGTGGCTGAAAAACCTAATTACTACTGCTAAACATGTTCTGGGCCTTCTTGTAAATAATAAAGTCTTCTGGGGCAATTTTGCAATTCCTCAACTCTTCATAAAAGTCGCGACTCGTGTCTTGCTGCAGTGAGTATCGACAGATACTAGTCAGTATTGATCGATGATGAAGCTTCAAATCGGGTACTCAGCTACACGAACTTCTGCTTTGCTCCAAAATGCTCCAATATCTCCAATTATGCTCCAAACGTGCTAAAACCTGTAAAAGACTCTAAAACACTACAAAATAGTAGAAATACTCTATAAAACGGACTTATATCATGCTCAAAAGGGGTAAAAACCATGATATATCACCCACCCACACAGTGTGGTCAAACACATCATTTTTTTAGCACAATATTGTCTCCCCAACAACCACCCCATCCCATGTCTTGTTTGCATGATCTACTGGATCTCACATCACCTCAGCCGCATTAGAACCCCCATATTGCTCATCTAAAAATGGTGATCAAAACTCTTTATTGTACACATGAGTCATGACATCCTCTGAATGTTGTATCGCCAGGCTCGTCCTCATCACTGTCTGAACACAAAGTTCCATCTAATTCTAAATCCTCTCCCTCAAAACTCTGATTCCTTTTCTCTCTCCCACTCTCACTCTTTGAAATGTCCTCCAACATATCTGCATGATTTAAGAGTTCATCATCTTCAACGCACTGATGGGTCGTTTTATTCCGTGTGTTAGTCACATTGCCAATATTCTGGTCACCTTCTTCATTCTGAAACTCTCGCTTTCTACAAACTGGTGAAATCTCAAACGCCCTAAGCCCTCCACTTGTTGAAATCGGTGTGTTAAACCCAAAACCATCACCTTCTCCCTCACTAACCCCCACTTTTTTGGTAAACTTGTGTTTTGCCATCCGTAAGAGCACCCAAATAATCATTTGTAACGCTTCTTCTGGATACGGTTGTTCTAAACTCACTTCCCC
>PKML01067635.1:142249-161534 GCA_002933935.1 Eutrema yunnanense | reverse complement strand
AGTGGGTAATGTTTTTTTACAGGATAATCATACTCACAAGAACTCTCTCTCTCTCTAAATATCTGAATCGACGCTCAACCCCATATTTCTTATATTTTTCCAAATCGGCCCATATTATCTAAAATATTCCCATTAACCTAAATATCTGAATCGACGCTCGACCCCATATTTCTTATATTTTTCCAAATCGGTCCATATTATCTAAAATGTTCCCATTAACCTATACATCTACGATGATTTTGATAGTAAATTAGTGATAGATATTAAATCGTTTTTCAAATAAAATTAGATTCATTTTGTAGTCACCAACACTGGATCATCGAAAATGAATAATAGTAAATTATGAACATTTTATTAGTATTCGGTTTTAGGTAAAAATAGATAAAAATACAGTGACTTATTTCGAAGTATTTTTTTTTTAAAGTTCGGAGAATTCTAAATTCAAAAACTAACTTTCCTTTTATTAGTATTCGAAATAACTTTCGGACTATACAAAACTAACCATATTTCGAAGTATTTATTTTATTAGTATTCAGTTGGGTTAAAAAATATACAATTCCCTACACTTTAAAATGACAAAAACTTAACTTTTAAAAACCAACAAATTGAATAAATAGTCAACCAAAAAAAAAAAATCAAATTGTGGATCACTCAATAAACAAATACATAAATAAACATAAAATTAAAAAAGGAAAAAAAACTTAAGAATAATCAATCCACATTTCTTAAGCTAATAGAGACAAATCCATTAACAATCATATTAATAAAATTAAAATAATATTATACCAAAAATTTTTAAAACAAAATTGTGTTCATGTCCGCGCGTAGCGCGGATCACACACTAGTCATAAAGGAAAAAAAGATTTAAAAATCGTCAAAAAGTAAAACCTTAGGATCAATACATTAGACCCAAGAATTATCCAGAGAATGAGAGAAAAAGCGAAGACCGTAGAAAAAGCTATCAGAGAAGAAATAAAAAAAATTTGAGGTCCATTAATCATCACTATAAAACGAAAAACCGATTCAGATGGGTGAGTCAGACAGATTCTCTTCTTCTGATATGGACGACGATTTATATGACATCTCTTCTATGCATAAATTCACATGCGTTGCTCAAGTTTTGTGGACCGTGGATTTTGGTCGCCAAAATTTAGATATTTGAAGAATTTTTTTCTTATAAGATCTAGGTCTCTTTATAATCGAAGAGAGAAAGAGATAAAAACACTTGAATTGCTTCCTTTAAATATTTCACAATTTTTCACTTAATTTAAGGTGGTTTGGAGACTATCTAAATTATTATTATTTTTTTATTTTTAATTGCCGAGGTTCCGGGCCCGTAGGTCCGTACATTTTCGGAGCGGGACCCAAATTATGTTAAATTCACTCTTTCGGAGGAGACCCCTCCCAACGGAAATCGAACCTAGGGCCGGTAGAAAATGCACATACCCACTTTTCCTTTAACCACTAGGCCAACTCAACGTTTGTGGTTATTTAAATTATTACAATAAAGATTGGTTACCTACTCGGTAGTTTGCTTGAATGGTTCTTCTTTGATCTCATTTTCTAACACAATCGGATCTTAAACCCGATTTTTCAAAACTCAAATGCAAGATGGATTCAGATTACTTTAAAACAACAATTTAATCTATGTCATAGACTCTTAGTATCATCGATATCGCGATTGTCACCGACGAAAGCCATTTAATCATGCAGAAGTTTAAGTAATTTTCTTTAAAGTGCTTCAGTTATATTTTTAATTGTGTTGGAATCAAAATACCAGTTCAAATTTATTTTTATAATAGGTCAAAGCAAAATTTGTCTCAGGCAATCATTTACATGATGTATTAATCAGTGCAAAACGAGAATAAATAATTATAGTTACGTTGATGATGACAAAATTCTTGCTAAGACAATACTAATCATCATTTTCAAGGTTGTCATGGCATCATGATCAAACGATAGTGGACCAAAAATTTGCATGAAATTATGTTATTGAAGATAGCATGGTGTGAGTTATGGTTTATGGTTGCGGGAGAAGTTTTACACAGATGCTAAGAGGAAGAGGGAGCGAGAGAGAATAGAGATTTGTTATTGGTGATAAGAAGATGGCACAAGCAATGTAAGAAGCAGAGGAGCTGCTGGTGTGGGATTAGTAAGATTATAGAAAACGTTTTTTTCGAGGAATCCGATTACCGCCTTACTATAGGTCCTTAAGGTGAAGGGTTTGTAGAGAATGGTTTCTTTGTATTTGATTAAATTGAATGACTTGAAACGAATTTAAATCTGTATGAAGAAGACATTGGTTTGTGTGAGGGTGCATGCATGGTTAAATGACTTAGGTCGTCGAGAAGTGGACATATGACTTTTGTACGACTATACTCAGAAAATGAGCTAGACTTTACAAATTTCTTATTAAATTGCATTTCTTCGCACGAGTATGTACTCGTGTAAGACCATGAATAAATTATTAATTATGTAATAAGTTTTATTTACAGATTCTATTTTGGTTGTATAAAATTGCACATAGAATCATTTATTTCAACTTTACTTAGTAAGTTAAAATATTATTATGATAACATAAGTATGATTAATTATTTATCGGCAATATAAATTTGTGAAAATAAATTCATATTTTTTTTGTAAATATTTATAAAGTTTAGTAACATTTTCATTGTGTGAACTAACATTTTAATGTTTATATTATAAAGTAGTTAGTAAATATTCTAAATTTTAGTAATTATTTCCAAAACAATTACGAATAAAAAATTATATTTGGGTTATTTTTTTCAGAAATTGATTTTATTTTTAAAAACACTAATTTCATTTTTATACTATGATAAAGTTTTTATTAAAAAAATTCAAAATATTGGTCGAAAAAAAGCTGGGGATTAAACGGATTAGTTAACAAAAGTTGAAGGTTTATTTTGTTTATCGAGTAGTTTGAGCTTTTTTGGCTGAAAATTATGATTTCATGATTTTTTTGGCATTTTCACCAACTTTTATCCACTCTTAATCTTACGTCGAGTATAAAATGGTTTGGTCAATAAAAATTGGGGATTAAACGGATTAATCAACGAAATGCGTAGTTTGAACTTTTTTTTGGCTGAAAAGTGGTTTTTTAAATATTTTCCCCATTTTTAATATAAAAACAGAAGTAAAAGTCATGAATTAGTTCTTTACATTCTTCAAGAAATTAATTTTCTAGCTTAGAGAAATCAAGTTCTCCTACCCGATTCGATATGGTTCATTGGTTCTCCGATTTCTGGTTTTTCACCGGTACAATCCGGTTTTTTTAACCTGTGTTGCCTTCTTTGGGTTTTATTGTCAATCCAACCTGGATGTACTCCCGATTCACGGTTAAATCCGGTCCGGTTTTAAAAACTCTGATAAAAGATGAAAAAGAGGAACAAAAATGTCGCATATCCGATCAAAGAGAAGAAAAAAAACCATGGCAACGGCTTCTCCTCCATTTATCTCATCTCTCAACTTCACTTGCACTTCTTTCAAAACCAGTCTCTCTTCTTCTTCTTCGTCTGCTTCTTCTTCATATACTCCGAAGCTTCTTCGGCCCCTTTTGAGTATTTCCGTGAAAGCTTCCAGAAAGCAAGTAGAGGTAAACGATATTCGAATTTCGTTTCTCTTCCTTTGTCTTTGGGTTTTTATCAATTTAGGTCAGAATTTGAAGAATTTAGTGTTTGTTTTTCATCTCCTATTCTATTGAACCATCCAAAGTTTAAAGATTGATGCTTAATTTTATCGCTTATTCAGATTTTGCTGAATTAACGTTCTATTTCAACTTTTTTTGGCTCAAAATTGAATAAACTTGGAAGCAATTTCGGAAATATTCCCCTTCTCCTTAGCCGTTTTTGTTGTTGATGGATTTGAATTTTATACTGCGTATCTGCTTCGTGTTCATGTAGTATCATCTGGGTTCTTGAAAATTTGAAGTTTTGAGTTCTTCACATTCATCATTTGGTTCTTCACAATTTCAAACTTTGAAGGAATCTAATGTAACATTTTTGAGATGGTGTTTGTGGATGGGTGATGTTAGATAGTGTTTGATCCTGACGAGAGGCTTAATAAAATAGGCGATAATGTTGACAACGAAGCTCCTTTATCAAGGCTTAAGCTTTTCTCACCTTGCAAGGTTAAAGACACTTTCTTCAACCTACTTTCTTGAACCAATTCTCTTCTTTTTTTACAAAATCAAATGGCATGTCTTTATACTGTTCAGATCAATGTTTTCTTGAGGATAACCGGGAAGCGGGAAGATGGGTTTCATGGTTTAGCCTCTTTGTTTCATGTAAGTTCTTCCTCACAAGTTTTAAGCTTTTTTTTCATTATCTCTCATTGTAGTCTTGATGTCTCTTTTCCACGTTTGATTAGGTGATTAGCTTAGGAGACACAATCAAATTCTCATTGTCACCATCGAAATCCAAAGATCGTCTTTCTACCAATGTCTCTGGAGTCCCTGTTGACGCGAGAAATCTGGTGAGATGATTTACATTATCCTAGTGGATGGTGAAGCATTATTCTAATCCTCTCTGGGCTGTGTTGCAACTTCCTGTTTTGCAGATTATAAAAGCACTTAACCTTTACAGGAAGAAAACTGGTAGTAACAAGTTCTTCTGGGTAAAAAGCATCAGATAACAATGATTACTTTTATGACCATTTGCCTATATATAACATATTGCATCTTCGTACCAAAACTTATAGTCTCTCTTAATATTTGGACAGATTCATCTAGACAAGAAGGTGCCTACCGGGGCTGGACTCGGTGGTGGAAGTAGTAATGCTGCAACTGCACTCTGGGCGGCAAATCAGTTCAACGGAGGTGTTGCCACTGAGAAGGAACTCCAGGACTGGTCAAGTGAAATTGGGTCAGATATTCCATTTTTCTTCTCACATGGAGCTGCATACTGTACCGGGAGAGGTGAGGTATGTTTTATTTAGATTTTTCGCTGCCCATTGCGGCATTTTACTACTTTGCATACCCTTGTTCTGATTTACTTCTCTTGAATCCATTATTTTTGGGCTTTGGAGTTGTTAACATGATGCAGCTTATTTTGCTAAATTCTAATCCAGATTGTCCAAGACCTTCCTTCTCCTTTTCCTCTTGATCTTCCGATGGTGCTCGTAAAGCCACGAGAAGCATGTTCCACTGCTGAAGTTTACAAAGTAATCTACTGAAACTGATGATGGATAATTTTGACTTATGAAAGCTTTTAAAGGATTTTCATGGCTTAAAGCTTTTATTTTTCAGCGTCTTCGTCTAGATCAGACGAGCAACATTGATCCCTTGACATTACTGGAGAATGTCACCAGCAATGGTGTATCTCAAAGCATTTGCGTGAACGATTTGGGTAAGATCTATATGCATCTGTCATGTCTCCCTTCCCTTCCCAAGATAGTCACATCTTTAAATTCAAGATTCAGTATGGTACACGGACCAGTGACTTTCATTTTCGTCACTTTTTGACATTTCCAGAACTGCCAGCATTTAATGTTCTTCCATCTCTTAAACGCTTGAAGCAACGTATAATAGCATCTGGTCGTGGGGAATATGATGCCGTCTTTATGTCCGGGAGGTATGTCTTTGCTACAACTGTCTTTCTATTGTCACAGCATCGAGAAATTTCGTAAAATCTGGAGATGTGCATAGGAGCTCATCTAGTAGTTGAGTATACAGCAACTTACAGTAAATACTATGATGCTGCTATTGTATTTGTCTTAACAAAATGCATCTTAACAAGCTAGTGCTATTTTCTGTTATGCTAAACTTTGACATGCGTTGCTAATTTATCTGGGATAAATACATAACAGTGGAAGCACCATTGTTGGTATCGGTTCACCAGATCCCCCGCAGTTTATATATGACGATGAAGAATACAAGAATGTGTTCTTGTCTGGTATGCTCTTCTCATGTAATTTACAACTAGTGGTTCCGAGTTTTGTACATTGTAAGGAACTAATTCGAAGTAAACTCGTGGCAGAAGCAAACTTTATGACTCGGGAGGGTAATGAATGGTACAAAGAGCCTGCTTCTGCAATTGCTACTACCTCATCCTCTGACTCTCGCCTGGAGATTTCCAATGAGATGTAACAAGTTGAAGGCCTAAAGTATTTTTCTGTATTGGTACAGACTTGATTGTTTGAAAGATTTTGATTTGGATGCGCTTAACATAAATTAAAAGTTAAAAAAAAAAAAAAGGAGAGGAAAAGACAGACATTCACGAATGATAACCAAACAGAGAAGTCATGAAACCATTTTTCTGTGTTTTTTCTTTTTCTTGTTTTATTACTTCCATTTCCATATGTAACTCCTCTGCTCTTACAGAGAAGGAGATGCATATTGTCTAGACAAGCTAAAGATATCTTTTCCTTCAAATGGCGAAGTCCAATCCTGAGAGGTTGCTGTTTGTGTTTCCACGGCTACACCAACACCCACATTCTCCATAGATACACCGTTGCTGCTATCGACTCGGCCTCCCATGGAACTGCTTAGACTATACCTGTTCATGTTTGCATCATACATGTGGTTGCTGCTCTTTGACCCTGACCATGTATTTGGGGATAAACCTTGATCTAGACTCCAGTCTATGCTTGTGTAGTCCACAGAACCACCAGAGCTCCAATCTATCGGTGATGATGCACCTGATGTTCCAACTGAACCAACAGCAGAGAACAATCCCAACGAAGACGCAGCAGATATGGAAGGAGATGATGCAGTGTTGTTTCTGGCCCATAAGTTGCCATTCCCTCGGGTGATACTACTATGTGGATCCACTGGGTTGTTGCTACTGAATCGATTCTGGTTTTGATATTGAAGTTGCTGATAGATCTGATTGGGATTCAGATTGTTTGGACTCGGGCTTCGCGCACTAGGGATGTTGTGCGTTTGTATGAACCCATTTGACTTCATGATTTCTATGCTTGCTGCAGGATGCCAACTGGCAGGGGGTGCGCTCATGCTTGAAGTAGGAACGGGATTCGTGCTTACAACTTGTGGGCGCTGCCTCATTGCCACAACTGGTTCCCTATTTGCTGGCTGCTGCTGAGGGTTCTTAAATTCATTTCCACTAGCTATATAGCGAGCTTCGACCCTCACAGAAGGCTGAGGTAACGGTGATGGCGATGATGGCAAAGAGTAAGAAGCAGAAGGAACATGTCCTGTATTTGTCCACCTTTTATCAATTAAAGCAGCAGATTGTTGAGGTTTTGGCCAATCCAATTTCGGCTGGGGTCGCTTCATAGGCTGAACCATTTTATTCGCGGGTTCTGCTGTGGAGGGTGATTTTGTATAGTTAAAGTTCTTGTCATCTCTTGTTGGCTGTAAAGCTGGTAAAGGAACAGGCTGTGTTTCTGGCCTTTCACCATCCAAATTCTGATAACCTATCCCTACTATAAGTTTACCATTACTGGCTGTAAGATGATCACCAGATTCATCTTGTTTCACTGGCACAGACAATTCTTCAAACTTTGTGCCTTTCATGACTTCGTCTGCTCTGTCCAAATCACCCTCTGCTTGAACAACCGCACGCTCTATTTCCTGCCTTGTACACTTAAGATGTTGCTCCATTTGTGTAATCTTAGCTAGTTCTTCTGTTATGTCTATTTTCAAATTCCCAGGACTCTGAATGCTTTGCTTCTCGATTTCTTCCTCGCCCCTGTCAAACAACCAATGAACAGATTCCTCTACCTTGCCCTCATTCATCATCAACGCCGTCGTCGCATGTTCTTGAGATATTCCCATTGCCACAAGCTGCTGTGTAAGGGCTTCGAGCTTTCTGGACATGAGATACGTGCTACACTTCTCAAACAACTCCTGAGCCCGCCTCTCCTTCTGGCGTTGATGTTTTCTCTCATTCTTTTGGCGAACTTTTTCCCGCTTGTCATTGTCTGCACCTGAACCTGGTATCACCTCCTGCCTGAGGGGCAGATTGGTTGTTTTCTCCTTGTGATCTTCCGACTCACCCGAGCAGCTACCATTGTTCGAAACAGAATCAGACTCAACCCCGTTTACATCTGCCTCATCTATACTTCGGAAACGACCATACTGTAGCGGTGACACAGAAGCTACCGAGAATGAATCAAGAACTTGAAATGTTCCTAGAACTGGGTTATACGCACTAGCTGCCATGCTGCTATTCCCATTAATGGACAGTGCGGGCTTTGGTGATGACTTCTGAGCTTCTTTCCCAGTTTTTTTATCTTTTGACTTTGATTTTGTAGCCGGAGACATCTCTGCAAAGAACATCAATAACCCTAAAAAGCATCAAGAAACGAGCAAATAGTTAATGTGACACTCGCAAAGGTAACACGAGACTTGTTCTCTTTAAGACTACAACACACAACATGCCCCCCTATGATTCTCCTAACATGTTACAACATAAGAACAGAAGATATAAAAGATCATAGAAATGACTGTGCAGGAAAATGTGCAGAAAGTTAAATTGGAGATAACAAAATATGCCATAACCATATAAAATGGTGAATTTGGGATATTTTACGAATTGATACTTTTCTCAGAGAGAAATTCGCAAACTCAGAATGAGAGATGAACAGTCAGGCTCATCTTGTAAACTACTTTTCGCATGCTCTTGAAGAAAACAAATACGAAAGACTTTAGCTTTTCCCGGCCGTTTTAGAATCATCAGATTGATAACAATTATTTATTATCAGTGAAACAGGGCAAAGGGGTGAACATTCGAAAAGCCAATTACGTAAAAACGATAAGAACGTGAATTAGGGAAAAGCAAAATCTGGAAAACAGCTAGCCGGAAGGTTTTGATTCTTCTAGACATGGAGAAGGTGATTGAAGGAAGGCAATTCAAGAAATATCCGTGAGGATTACAAAATTCGGCGAAGTCCTCGATATCGATAAACGAAAACAAAATCACGAAAAAGCGGAAGAGCCCAAGGATTAACAGAGTTTCCATCGATAATCGAAGACACAGAGAGAAGAGGAAGGACCTGTTGTGGAGAAGAAGATGATTGACGATCGATGATGGAACAAGGGCGTTGTTCGAGAGGGCCGAAACTGAATCTGCGAGAAAGAGATGATTTTTAGGGTTTTGTTGTTGGGAGAGAAAAAGATGGGAGAAATAGGAAATGGGAAAAGATGTTTTCTCAATATAATGTTTAAGCCAATGGATATGTAACGAATGTCACTCTTGACTTCTTTTTACGTGTCTTGTTTTTTCCAACTCGTCTTTTATTAACCAACTTATCAAAAACCCATACATAATAAAAGGTAAAATTACCCAGAATAACATTAATCTTTTATGTAATTACTAGATTAACACCCTCGGNTGCACCCTCGAACCGACTTAAATACGTGAATGGATCCTAGATTTTTGTAACCGAAACCAAAACCGAATGGTATTTAAAATACCGAAAATACAATTATATACCTAAAAATATTAGTTATATTTAGATTTAAAGTAACCAACCAAAATACCCAAAATTAATTATAAACCGAATATTAGTTATGTTTAAACCGAAATAACCAAAATATCTGAAAATCTTTATTATATTTGTCAAAATATTTTTTTGCAAAATTTAACCAAATTTCATTAAAATTAAACAATTTTTTATAGGTTTTTCGAGTAATTTCAGATATATTGGGTAAAAACTAATTGAACCCGATAAAATTTTGATTCTAGACCAGTTCTCAATTCAAATATCCCGAACCGGCATGGTACTGAATCGAACCCGAACCAAAATTCTAAAATTATCCGAATGGTATCTAGACCTTTTTATCCAAAATACTTGAAACCTGAAAAAACCGACCCGAACCGAACCAAGTATCCAAATACCCTGGCCTAATCATATATAATATAAGCGAGGTGATTTTTGGCTTTCGAGGCCTCCCATTAATTCTCACGTGGTTAATTACCCCTTGCCCCTCTTTTAAAAAATCGATGGGTTACCCTTTTATGTGTTAATCTTGTGTTTCGTTTATAAATTGGCGGAATTACCCTTAATGAATCTAAATCTCAGTTGGGCTCTTATTTGGATTTTCGATTTTTTGTGGTGGGCTGTATCTTAATTTCGAAATATGAACCTTCTAAATTAGATCATGTTCGTTTGGCCCACTAATTATAAAAACCCTATACTACTTTTTTCCGGTCGTGATTAATCGGCTACGTATCATGTTAAAAATGTAAAAATTCATATTTTTGACGATTTACGTATCTAATATTTGTACTTATCTTATACGTATATATTAAAAATGTAAAAAATGCATATCTTCGGCGATTTGCGTATATAATATTTGAACTTATCTTAGTTAAAGAAACTAAGAAAACCCTAGGACGTGTAGGGGCTATATATACCACGTCTTCTTACTATTTTTTTCGTGATTAGTATATTGTTTTCTTTAGGTTTATTCATTGTTTCTTTTGTATTTGAATGTTTGATATTATAAATTTATTTTTGGGGGTCGATCTTCTTTTGATTTCCGTATATTCATGTTTAATCGTCTTCATGCAACTGATTGTTCATTTTTGTTGTCTTATTGTGTGTAGGTACCTTTTGGTGTGTGTTCGTCGTGGCATCGGAGTGGTGTATGCATCGTTGCTTTGTGTACGAGGTATATGTTTCACGTGATTGTGTTTTGTTGGTAACGTTCATCGTCTTTTGGCTTGGTTTTTTTTAATTTCGTTCTTCTTTTGTTTTTCTATCGTCCTCTTATTTGTTCTGGCTTTATGTATTCTCGATTTTGTTGTATCGGTGTTGATTATTTTTGTTTTACATGGATCTGGATTGATCGTGGAATTTATTTTTTGGTTTTGTTTGAAGGGTGCATGGTGGATAATCCCATTACTGATTAAGCTACAGATCGGCAACATAATCCAACATATTGAGAGGTTGGTTGAGTTTCTCTGTTTTGTATCAATTACATGTTTTGATTGTTTTGATAGATCTAATAAATTGGTCCAGTATTCTTCCTACTAAACGTGAACGGAAATCTCGAACCCGGAAACTCAGCCAAAATATATGATCGAAGCATCTTTGTATTTAGTATCATTTTTCCAAGAATCCAAGTCTTGAGTAGATCGATTCTTGGAATCTGTTTTGTGGATTTTATCATTTTTTTGGGAGGTTTTCATTGATTTGTTTTCCTTTTGCTTTTACTTTGGTTTGTTTTTCTCCTTGGTTATGGTTGTTATTCGTTATTAATTGTACATTGCCTGTTGATTAATGGGTTTGTTTTCGTGTTTGTAGGTTGATAAATTTCTGATGATTTTAAGAACGGTGTGTGTGTGTCTCTGTTGCATGTTCTAACGAGGTATCTCTCTTAGCTTCTGTTTTCGTGTTTCAAAGATACGATTCAAAATAGTCATATTCTATTAAAAAAGTAGCTTTCATCTCTAGATTCGTATTTTGTATTTTATAATGCTTTGTGTCATGTTTTTCTTTTATGATTTTTTTTTCTTTTGGTGTGATGATCAAATTTTTTTGTTGTACTCTTATTCGAGTAGACTTAAACTGTGTTTTAGGTTTAGGTTTGAATTGGTTGATTTGGATAATAATTATTGTTTATATTTTGATTTTTACTAGGATTTAACCCGCGTTAATTATAGCGCGGAGTAATTTAAAAAAAAAAATTATTTTGAAATTTAAGAAAATTTATTTTATATTAACTTTACAATATGACTAACTAATGATTATAGATAAAGTTGTCAAACTGTTATAATTTGTCTATTTAACCCGTTTTGCAGTGAACTAAATATTATTCGGGCTAACCTACAAAAACTTATAATCTTGAAAACATAACTCTAATATGCACCGTTAAATGACTTTAGTTTTTGTGGTTAGTTTACGAATTCTTTAAAAAATAGTTTTCTTGTGTCTAAGTTTTTATAAAATTAGTAAAATATTTTTTAACTTTTGTTTTGATATTTATATTCAAATAAAATATAATAAATTATAGTGAAAATATATAGCAAGATTTTGAATATATATTTTTTTCTTTGAATATATATGAATTAATTATCATTTTAAAATACATAGTATTAAAAATAATTAAAAATTAATTAATAAATAACATTTTAATGCAAAATATATACTTTCCATATTCTAATCAATAATTTTAAAAGGCTATTACATCCTTTCCTACTTCAATTATTCTTTATTATTTGTAATGGCATTTCATGTAATAATTTACAAAACAAAGTTCATTTTTAAAAATGTCTTCTAAAATAATATTATAGAGATTTGCTTATACTACAAGAAATCCGCGTATTATTAGCGCCTGGAAAACGCTATCTGACAAATACATAGCGTTTTAAAAAGCGCTCTATCATCGACCGCGATAATAGGTCGGGCCTTTTAGATAACGTTTTTTATGCATGCTATGGTTGTTGTATATACAATAACGCTTTTTTATCTGCGATATATAAAAATACGTGATATATCATGGTTTTAACCCCGTTTAAGCCATGATATAAGTCCGTTTTATAGAGTCTTTCTACTATTTCGTAGTGTTTTAGATTCTTTTACAAGTTTTAGCACGTTTGGAGCATAATTGGAGATATTTGAGCTTTCTGGAGCATTTTGGAGCAAATGAGACGTTCGTGTAGCTGAGTACCCGATTTGAAGCGTCGGTATCGATCGATACTGCCTAGTATCGGTTGATACTCATCGAAGCAGACACGACCCGCGACTTTAATGAAAAATTGAAGAATTGCAAAACTGCCCAGAAGACTTTAATATTTACAAGAATCTCCAAAACGTGATTTAAGTTATTTAATAGGATTTTACAGCCACTTTAATGGCTATGCTTTATTTTACTTTGGTTTTGTGAGAGAGCTTTTTGAAGGGAGACAAGTCTGAAACTCTGTTCGTCCGAGAGAAGATTTCGAACCCTCTTGTTACTCTTTCTGATTTATTTGATGATTTATTCAAATATGTTTATTGCTTCAATTTCCCTGTCTGAGTATATCTCTTGTTAGGTTTAGGGTTCTCATAAGGGTTATCTCTGAATGCTAGATTGATTAGTTATTAGGATTCACCATCTGAATCAGCTCTTCACCATAGGTTGTTTGCAAAGCTAATTATAGATTGATCACCTAGAACTTAGATCTTAGGATAATTGATTAGGCGCGGAAGTGTAATTAATTACCTGATAGAACCTAGGGTGAGTAAAATAACTATTCGCAAAGAAATTTGGTTTAGTTGTTTTGTGAACAAATCAAACATGATTTAAAAGCTGATTTAGACTTTAGGATTCGCAAAGGAATTTGGAACTCCTAGGATTTAGATTTAGATAGTTTTCGCAACGGAAGTTGGTTAATTATATCTTAGTGATTTGAGTTCAATAACCGTGCTAAATCTGAATCTTGTTAGTTAGTTTATCTGCATTCATTGATTTCCTGAGAAATACCTTGAACCTAGTTTTCTCCTAATTGAATTTACAATCGTTTTAATTTACGTCATGTTTTCAATATCATTGATCGCTTAGCTTAATCCTCACCTATATAATCTATTGTGTGTTTCTGTGAGTCCTTTTGTTCGACCCCTACTATACTGCAACTACTGCTTAGTACTTTTAAGGTATTAATTTGAGCATATCAAATTTGGCGCCGTTGCCGGGGACTCAATTCGCCATTAGATTTTAGTCTGAGAATTTCGACTAAGCTCGTCGGTATCGATCGATACTATCTAGTATCGGTCGATACTCGCCGTTCTTTTTTTGTTGATATCGATCGACACCACTTGGTATCGGTCGATACTCATCACGTTTTTTGTTACTTACGTTCTTGACTCTTGTTTTCAGGTGTATGCCTAATCATGAAACCAGAAAGAGCAAGTGCACTCAGCTAGTTGATATGTTACTCGAGCAACTAGCACTTTTGGAACGCACAAACAGAAGAGCAAAGAAGCCAGCAAAAATGAACAACGATCAAGTGGAGTTGGTTCAAGATGCAGCTGGTGCTTACAGAGACTAAGAGGGTCGGTTGTGCAATGAGAGATGACAACGTCTGGATGGAGAGGGGAACATCATTCCACCTGCTCCTGTTATCGCTGGTAATGTCGCTGGGAACGCGAACGCAGTGAATACTGGGAATGATGTGGTTAATCGTGGTAGAACGATTGGTGAGTGCAACAGACCTGACCAGTTTTACGCAAACCGATCTACGATCCGACCTCATGCTTTTCCGAGGAATGACTTTGAGCTGAAACCTGCATACGTACACTCTTGTGGGACAGCATCATTTTCATGGTATTTCCAGCGAACATCCCATGGATCATATTGAGAGGTTCGAAGACTTGGTCATTTGCATCAAAAGAAATGGAGTATTATACGATTACCTCTTCTGCAAGCTTTTCCCATACTCTCTTGGTGGGGAAGCAACTTACTGGCTGAAGCAGTTGCCTCCTGGATCGCTGACTACCTGGGAGGAGACTAAAATCGCTTTCCTGACCAACTTTTATGATGATGCAAGAACCGAGGATCTGAGGAACAAAATCTCACAGTTTTCTCAGGGACCTACTGAGGCGTTCAAGGCTGCTTGGACGAGATTCAAATCATATCAGAGAGATTGTCCACATCACGGATACTCTGATGTTCAGCTGATGGGTTTCTTTTCCAGAGGACTTGATTGGAGGTATCAGATGACTTTGGATGCTTCGAGCAATGGAAACTTGAACACCAGGTATCCTGATGAAGCCTATGTCCTGATTGAGAACTTGGCGTCTAGCAATAGCACCAAGAATGCTGATTATGAAAGGAAGAAGTTAGCTGGTAACATGGATGGCTCACAGATTGCTGATTTTCAAGCTAAGTTGGATTCTATGCACAGTTTTCTGATGGGCAAGACACAAAAGGATGTTCACTTTGCTGAAGATGTTGAGGTGTTCAACGAGGATGAAGTAGAGGATGTCAACTACATTGGTGGTTCTGGTTTTCAAGGCCAGAGGAATCAATTCAACAACAACCGAAACTTCAACAACAACTCTCAGCAAGGAGGTTCGAACCAGTTTGGTCAGAGATCACCTCAGAACAATGGGTATACGAGGAACTATGGAAACTCATCTTATCAACCATTACCTTCTAAGCTTCCATATAGCAAGATCGAGTCTATGTTTGAACAACTGATTCAAGGACAGCAGCAGCTCACAGTGAATCTCAACAGAAAGATAGATGTTGTGTACAAGGAGCTGAGTGGAAGGATCGACGCGCTCGATACTCATAAGAAGATGTTGGAAACGCAAGTAGCTCACACTGCAGCAGCTGTCAAGGGAAAGACGACTCAGACACATAAGGAGTACGTCAATGCCATCACCTTGAGAGGTGCATGAGATCTTGAAAACCTTGTAGAAGATGATTATGAACCTGACTCGTCAGTATCGATCGATACCACTGCTGATATCGATCGATACCAACCTGAAGAACCAACGCATGAGCCTTGTGTCGATCGACACCCACCTTGTATCGATCGACACCCCTCAGAGGCTGAACCGGAGATCGTGAAGAAACCAGAGATGGTTGATGGACGTGTCTACAAGCCTAAGAAACCAGATCCTCGACCACCTAAACACCTCAGAGATCCCATTTCTCCAAAGCAACTGCGTGGCTTTGAGAAGATGGTACGAAGAATTCCACTCACACTGACTTTTAACTTACCCGACTAGTGAACTCTTGATCTTTCCCAATCTTCGAGTTGCCATCTTTAGACATGGATTGGTTTATTTCACCAGTTACTATGCGCTCTTTCATCTCCTTAAATTCTTTCTCTAACGTCCCAACTCTGTCTTCAACAAAAGTTATTCTATGACCATACTTTTCCTCAACTTTTGTTTCAAGCCTACTTTCTATACCTCCAACCATTCCGCCAATGTTTTTCTCCATATCATCAAACCTTGTGCATAGTTTCTCCACCATTTGCATAAGGCCAGTGACATACACATTATTATCGAAATCTTGGGAGTCATCCTTCTCATATGCTAGTTTTTCACTATCATCTGTCTTTTTCTTCTTCTCCACTTCTTCCCCACCAGCTACATGACTTTCTTGCTTTTTGCGTTTCTTAGTCTTATTCACATCCCAATAACCTTCAACAAACTTATCTTGAAGTATGTCGACTATCAAGTTATGGAGTTCTACGTCATCATCTTTACATTTATCTTCACCTTCCCACTTAGGATATATCTCATCCTCCGACTTCATAATCATCTTCCTAACACGGACCTACAAATATTAATAAATCAGCCATCAAATATTAATAAGTCAGTCATCAAATATTAATAAGTCAGCCATCAAATATCATTAAGCCAGCCACAAAAATATCAATAAGTCAGCTATCAAATATTAATAAGTCAGCCAACAAATATCATTAAGTCAGCCACCAAAATATCAATAAGTCAACAAGAAAATACCTGGCCATGCTGTGCAATATCCTGACTAATAACTGATTCTAAACTTGAACGTGTACGGACTCCACCCCATCGAAGGAATGGTACTTCATTCGGATCTCTTGTTCTCCCAAAACGCTCTCCAAACACCTTAACTGATTCATATGCCCAAAACAGTAGCGCGTGCACGCAACCGTTAACGGTGTATGAATTTCCTTCATACTGAACAGCCTTAACACCATCAATGAGATATTGAAATGCAACACGACCCCATGGATAATTCTGAATGTCTTCATCTTTGAAGACTTTTTTTGCACTTTCTAGAGGTAGTATAGAATTATGATGTAACTCATGAATTCCCATGTGTAGAATACATAACAACCCCAACATTTTCCGTTTTTCAAGACTCCATGGACGACACGTAGCTAATACCAAAGCCAATTCATCATACTTTGGTCCAAGCCCTTTCGGAACACCCAACTCTGCCCAAAAATCTGTGTACTCAGCTTCGCAACTTTCAGTTGGCAGCGGATATGTGTTTAGCCCCGTAATCTCAGCAAATTCGTGCAAGCTAAACCTGATTGGTTGACCACCGACCACTGACCACTGACCAAATCTCATTATCCTTCTTTACTGCCAACTGACGGGTGAGTAGATAATGTACAGTCTTAGCAGACCACACGTAATCGCTATCAACTAGCTTAGCAATTAGTCCAACAGATAACTTCTTAATTTCATCCCACGCATCTTTTCCTATTGATTCTCTAACGAGAGAAAAATTGCCCAGCTGACAATTGTGATTCATGCTTCTATTCTGCATAGGAGATTTCCCTTCTTCGTAACGTTTAGGCGGGTACTTCTTAGTTCCATTAGATGTATCCATTTGTTCATAAAAACATAATGAGATCAACCATTATATAAACATAAATCAGCCATCATGCAGAACATAAATCAGCCATCATGCAAAACATAAATCAGCTGTCAAGTGTGCATAAATCAGCCATCAATGTAAAATCATCATACTCGGGTTTTGAAATTAAAGGCCGGAATATGGCCGAAAAATTGATTATGGGGCCATCGATTATGGAAAATTAACTGTATAACTTCCTAAAATCGTTGACTTACAGTAGTTAGATTCCACCTTTGAAACGATCAAAATCTTTCAAACCTTCGAAAAGATCAAAATCTTTCAAACCTTCGAAAATGGTGCATATGTGGTTTTGTTAATAGACGAAATGCGACTACGGCGAGGCGGACGAGACGAGTCGCAATCGGAAGAGACGAACATGCAACACCGGCGGTTCGGCAATCGCCTAGAGAGGTTTTCTTTTTCCTGTTAGTGATGAGAAGATATTGAATCGACACTTTTTCTCTATATTAGTAAATTAGAAGAAACTGAATCGACATATTTATTAAAAAAATCTCACTTAAAAGACATAAATCAGCCATCATATTAACATAAATCAGCCTTCACGCAAACATAAATCAGCCATCATACAAACATAAATCAGCCATCAATATAAAATCATCAGACTCGGGTTTTGAAATTAAAGGCTGGAATATGGCCGGAATATACCCGGAAAATTGATTATGGGCCCATCGATTATGAAAAATTAACTGTATAACTTCATAAAATCGTTGACTTACAGTAGTTAGCTTCCACCTTTGAAACGATGAAAATTCTTCAAACCTTCGAAAAGGGTGCGTAGGTGATTTTGTTAATAGACAAAATGCGACTGCGGCGAGGCGGACGAGACGAGTCCCAATCAGAAAGAGACGAACAGGCAACACCGACGGTTCGACAATCGCCCAGAGAGGTTTTCTTTTTCCTGTTAGTGATGAGAAGATAGTGAATCGACACTTTCTTTCTCTATATTAGAAGAAACTGAATCGTAATATTAATTAATAAAAATCTCAATTAAAGACATAAATCAGTCATCATATTAACATAAATCAGCCATCATGCAAACATAAATCAGCCATCATGCAAACATAAATCAGCCATCAAATATGTAAATCAGCTGTCAAGTGTGCATAAATCAGCCATCAATGTAAAATCATCATACTCGGATTTTGAAATTAAAGGCCGGAATATGGCCGGAAACTTGATTATGGGGATATCGATTATGGAAAATTAATTTTATAACTTCATAAAATCGTTGACTTACAGTAGTTAGCTTCCACTTTCAAACGATGAAAATCCTTCAAACCTTCGAAATGAGTCTGCGCCGAGGCGGACGAGACGAGTCGCATCCAAAAGAGACGAACATGCAACACCGGCGGTTAGGGCATCATCGATTATGGAATCATGAATCAATTTCTGTATTTTTTTCAAAATTAACCGTAAATCTCACTTAAAAAAAAATCTAAATGACATTATCGTTAATTACAGTTTGCACGCAGACCTTAATGGATATTTTCTTTAGAATTTGTATCATTTAAGTAATATCAAAAATGTATGTATTACTCTAGTCATATCACAACATTTTTATGCTATTTGAGTAATTGTCTCTTATTTTTATATATAGATGGAAGATGTAATTCTTAATCTATTATATAATGAGAGAGTTTTCTCTCATTCTAAGCCATCCACATCATCACTATAATCATTTATTAATGGATCCCACATATTTAGATTAGAGTGAAATAAATTAAAATTAGAAGATTACTCTCATAAACTAAATTAACTTGTAAGAAAAAAGAAAAGTCATCATTAACAAAATAAAAAAAAATTAACAATTGGTTATAGGAAAACGTAAATCATCTATCAATTATAAATATATGAGGTTCAATTAACAATTAGTTGTGCTATTAATATGACCTTCGATATTTTATGAAAAAACAAAACCAAGTGAAAACAAAGAAAAAAAAAGTAACAAAACCAACAATTCATTCTTCACAATCAAAATGATCCAAAAAAATA
>PKML01067635.1:109926-141677 GCA_002933935.1 Eutrema yunnanense | reverse complement strand
AATAGTCAAATACAGCATATAAAAACATGAAAAAGAACAATATTTCAACATAAATTAACAACATAATTATGAGAAAACCGTTGTTATATACAAACACTAATAAAGAGAAATAACAAAACACATGCAGATACACACAATGCAACTATAAACATAAAATCGACTATTAAACTAAAATTCAAAATTAAAAAAAAATTGTTTCTTAAAAATATAGCATATAAACAAATTTATAAAATATGAATATAAAATAAGCCCGCGCGAAGCGCGGGGGTCAATCCTTAGTTATTAATAATCAGTGACTCTTTCATTCCATAAAAGAGTAGAACATATATAACAATTGCACTCTAATGTTAATATATTGCACTCTAAAGATTTCAGTGATATGTTTTGTGTGATTTTAGGGAAACTGTTTGATTTTTATAATCTCTACAATATTATTTGGGGATAATAAAATTAAATGACTTCTTAAATGACTTCGTAAACATATTTGAAAACAGGAGCAAATGATATGCGAGTTTTGAAACGGATCCGTAAGCGGGTCATAAGCAAGATCCGCATCTCCAAAAATCCGGGTCAAAAGATCCGCGTCTTTTACTATCGGGTCATGTAACTGTTTGGACAATTATACTCTTTATAATTTTTTTTGTTTGTTCCTTTTGATAATGGTATTTCATGTAATATTTTACCAAATAATGTTAAATTTTTTAAATATCTTTTTAAATAATATTATAAAGATGTTAGAATGGACACATTTTCTATATAGAATAGACATATAAAACCATAGAACTTTCGATAAACATAGTTGCTCTTCTCTCTCATGGAGAAGACGATTCGATTTTGGTTTCTAAACCATCTTTTCTATTTCCTCTTTTCTTTGAGGATAGTTACAATTAACGCAGGAGTGAAGCAATTTTTTGATGTTTTCTACCCTGCGGTTATCTCCGTTGTGCAGATCATGATCCACAACGATGAACATTTTTTCTGCTATCGATTCATTAATTTTTGGAATCATAGTAAATCGATTGATGCAGATTTTCCCTTCTATGAGACGTTTGATAAGGTGATTATCTCCTCTCAATTGAAGAAGTTTTATTCGCTTGATGATGGTTGGTTTTCCCTCGTCATTATCAACGGTTATCGTCAAACAGTTGCCGATGGTTTTAAATCAGATTTCTTCGATGAAAGGATTGAATATAAAATCCGTATGCAACCTTTTTCTCTCCGTTTTCATATCCTGATCTGGGATCCGCGAAGAACATATTGGTGTATAAGTCGGCGAGTATGGGATCCCGGAAAATGGAAACCACCATGGAAGGAACGATGGTTTGGCGTTAAAGATGATGGTCAGCGGTTTTGGGATCTTAGTTCGATTCTCTTCGATGAATTTACTCTGTTGGATATGGTGTTTCCATGGAATCATCCACCATGGAAACCGCCATGGAGGGGACGAGGTTTTGGAGCGGAAGATGCAATCTCCTTGTGGTATGGCGACATTCGTACAGTCGTTGAAAATTGGCAATCTCAAGTCTTTTTTCTATCGAAAGAATCAATAAATTGGGTTTTTCTTAGAAGAATATTTTTAGCTCTTATTTGGGAATGTGTCAATGACATACAACAAGAGAAAATATGGATTATAGCCAAAGAAAATCGCATCATATCAAATGCGATTATAAGGAAAGAAAGTGTGGACAATCCATCAAGAAAAACTCGGAGAAAAGAATCTTTAAATCTCATTTTCGTTGTTTCATTGATTTGTATGTTTAATTTTATGTATTGTTATTTTTATGTAACTTGATTTTCATATTAATAAAGATATATGTTAAAAAAAAAAAAAGAATAGACATATATTTACTATATAAAATGAAAAGCATATTTACATATATATTAGGATTTAATCCGCGCTAATTATAGCGTGGGGTAATGTTTTTAAAAAAAAATTATTTTGAAATTTAAGAAAATTTGCTTTTATTTGAATTTTATAATATGCATAACTCATGATTATAGATAAAATTGTCAAACGGAATAATTTGTCTATTTAACCCGTTTTGCAATGGACTAAAATATTATTCGGACTAACCCGTAAAACATATAATCTTAAAAACATAACTCTATTAATTATTATGCACCGTTTAATGACTCTAGTTTTGTGGTTAGTTCAGGAACTCTTAAATTAAAAAATTTCTTGCGTCTAACTTTTTATAAAATTAGTAAAATATTTTTCAACTTTTATTTTGATATAAATTCAAATAAAATATAATAAATTATAGTGAAAAATATATCAAGATTTTGAATAAATTTTTTTCTTTGGATATATATGAATTGATTATATTTAAAAATATATAAAATACAAAATAAATACTTTCCATATTCTTATCACTAATTGTAAAAGAAAATTATATAATTTCCTATTTCAATTATTCTTTGTTATTTGTAATGACATTTTATGTAATAACTTACAAAACAAAGTTTATTTTTTAAAATGTCTTCTTAAATAATATTATAGAGATTTCATTAGCGGTTCTAAGAAAAACAAAGCTACTAACGCTATGATTTATAAACATCAAATAATATACAAAAAAATAATCCAACAATTACTCTAATCTTTTCGCTTCTTAAGCGAAAAAGTTCGCTTTTTATTGATTTCACTAGTTAACAGGCCCGCACCTTGTGCGGGCTACAAATGCTTAATAAATAGGAAGTTAGAATTAAAACAATATTTTATTTCTTAAATGTTTATTATTTTTGTTTATCAGTTTTTTTTAATTTATACTAAACTAAAAATCCGAATTGATCTATCGTCGAAAAGAAAATCTAAAATCGATATTTGCTCACAAATTATCTATGTGATTTGTCGATCAAACCGAGTTCAAGTGAGCCATTTATTAACGCAATCTCACACCATATACAATACATGAAATCCCATTAAGGCAAACAAACCAATCTGATCTTTATAACACTTCTTCCAGCATAACCCTCAGACTCCACACACATATCTTGCAGATCGATTGGGATTCCTTGTTGTTTATGAGGTAATGCTGGAGATAGTGTTTTAAAGAACCATATAGAGAAAAAGAGAGCTAGCAACTATGGCCGGTATTTTAAAGTTGGTGTTTTAACATCTTCATTGGCTCCACTGAGTTGGAGGGTGATAGAATCAAAGATTCGTACCATATTGGGTCTTTCCTCAAAAAACTATCGGCAACATAAGCCGATTATCATTGTTAAAAACTTCATTAATGCTTTTCGATGTATACTTTTTGATTGATTTTTTAATGAAAACTTAATCCATAATTTCATCCAATAATTGTAACAAAATGAATTTATCTCCTCCCCGTGATTCGTCGAGTTCTTTTTCTTAATATCATGCGGATCATGCAATGAATGGATATTATTACAATCGCTAAATTTCTATAATTAAGCAAGTAGGAGTTCAATAGCATACACAAATTGTGACTGCACTTTGAAAACAAAAGGAAAAGTTAGATTTCTCATTTGTATGTTGTCGCCTCAATAAATCAATAAACCAACATTTACTTTCATTACAAATGTGGGCAAAACTTTTATTCCCAGGTATGTTGTCTCAAATTAAAGAATAGTTTTTTTCAAATTTTGAATTGGAAATAGTATTACAAAAATATTTATACAAAAGATTGAACTATTTACAAACGAAGTTCATAAATAACATATTTTGTTCATATCAAATGAGTGAATGATTGACGTACACACCACATGATTGGATCACCATTATGGTAGAAAAATTTAGATGAATTGTTATCAATTACAGGAAACTACATGATTAGAGGTTTATTTTTTAACATATATTATTATATGTTTCATCTCAATGCTAACGACGATGATAATATTCGGCAACACATTATAGTTTGGTATAGCAGTTGTGTTATTATGTATCTGGTATCAATTATCATGTACGAAATTTGTGGTGAGTAGAAGCCGATTATCATTGTTTAAAACATCCATCAATGCTTTTCGATTGAAAATTTCACGAAAACTTACTTCCCCAATTACTCTTTTTACAATTTGAAACAAAAAGAATTTATCCGCTTCCCGTGATTCGTCGAACTCTTTTCCTTGGTATCATGTGAATCAGACAATGAATGAATATTATTACAATAATAAAAAGTGTATAGTAAGCAAGTATAAACTCAATATTGCTACACAAATAGTAGTCGCCCTTTGAAAACAAAAGAAAAAGTTAGATTTTTCATATGTATGATGTCACTAAAATAGGTCAATAAACCAATATTTACTTTCGGTACAAATATGGGCAAAGATAACTTTCAATATTAACATTGTTTATTTTCGTCTATAACAGCCATCTATGTTTTTCGGAATCTCAAACATGAATCCGTGTTCAAGTTTTGTGAATCCAAATATATATCACATTTATCCTGCAAAAACAGAAAAAGAAAACACCATGCAAACTCAATAATATAACACCAGTTTCCACAACAATATCAATATTGTACTATTCAAAATGAACCTCTATATTATGTTCGTCACTAATTGTACGTGAAATATCCTTCCAATAGGACATTGAAATATATAATGAAGGCAAAAATAAACGTACATGCTCAGAAAACTGTGAAACATCCATGAAATTTTAAGAGTGCATCGCCTAGCACACCAATTGCTATTATGCTTTTCACCGGTACTTAAGTTTGTGGGTTAATTTCTGAATAGAAAAATGGCAACAATCTGTCCCTAGCCATTGCCATGAAGATTCATGGCTACTAAAAGAACCACAAAGTCCTTTCAAAATCACAGGTGTGTACTTCCATAACCTACACAAAACCTAGCATTGAACTTGGGTTTTCAGAAGAATAAGAATTGGTTAGTACCTGAGCCAAAAGTGAACCTAACAAACACGGAAACAGAGAAGTTATATATAGCCCTAATACTTAATATGTACCTCAAATATACAGGATAATATATGTCGTACATGTGTATATACTTCACTCATTAAATCGGGGGAATTCGAGTCTCAAGGGATGTATCATGTTTATGCTGCCTATTGCATCACTGTTTCCAAATGCAGAGGAGTCAGTTTCAGGATTCAATGAATAGTATGAGACTAATCCAACAATAACTAATGATAAGAGCATATACAAAAATGCAGCAGTTCGGTAATAAATCGATTAGTACTTTTGAGAAGCATAAACAAAATGAAATAATAAAAAAATAACATAAGGAATTACCTCCCTCTTCTTCTTGTTCTTCGTATTCTTCTTCTCCATAGATGATAGAAGAATTAAGAAAACACACAGTAATCGAGATTTCACATTTCCTTCGTTATATGCGCTGTTACCCGTGATTTGTATTGAGCTGATTTACATCATCATCATCACTATAATCGTCACCCTTTTGTTGAACTTCGTCCTAGACTTCATCCTCCCATGCTGGATCAGATAGGCTGCGACCTAACACTAAGAAAATAGAAAAAATAGTGTCCACATCAAAGAGAACCAACGTAAACATAAATATGTATTGTTGCAGCCATATAAATTAAAAGCAGCAGAGGAGGAAGCAGCCGTGATCAAAGCATTCATGCACATAAAGAAGTTTTTTTTAATAAGAAGTTGTATCTCTTAACCATAGAGAACTTTAATGAAGTTTGCAACCAAGAATCAAGCTTGCAATGAGTAGCAACAATATCAACACCGAACTGCCCTAGACCAGGTACGTATTGATATTCTTAATTATATAATACAATTGAGTTATAAAAAATAAATGGAAATAGTATATTATTTTTGGAATTCGAAAATATAATATATTGATCAACATTATAATAGAAACCATAGAAATTACTTTTAAACACACATTTCGATTAATTATTACTTTTTTTAAAAAACAAATTGAGTTGATTTTTTAATAGAATACAAATTAACTATAAAAATACAAATGAAAAATATTGCAGAATATCGAATAGTCATATTTTTTTACACATATCTAAAATGTTTGGAATAAATACATAAAATAACTAAAATTATAATATACGCCAATCAGATGCTCTAAGAGATCTAGCTAACGTCTAACCAATTAAGCTTCTTGAGCCTGTTGAAACATGTCTTAGAGAAAACTCAAACCCTTCCACAGTCACACGGTTCAGGTGGACTAAGTCAACGTCTTGAACCTGAACCCGACTCAAATTGCTCATTCACCTTGTTTGTCCTCTTTTTCATCGTCTACGACTTCTTTTTGTTTTTATTTTATTTCAATTTTCTTCGTCTTCTTCTTCCTTATCCTTCTTCATCGTCTTCGTATTGTTGACATCCTCTTATTCTGGTTTTTCTTCGTCTTCTACTTCTTCTGCTTTATATTTTTCTTCTTCCTCTTCTTTATATATCGCTTTTTCTTCTTCCTCGTATTTTCCTTAATTTTTGATCGTCTTGGGCGTCTTCTTTTTCATAATCTTCGTCTTCATCGACTTCTTCTTTATCCGGTTTTTTTCCGTCTCGTTCTTCCTCCTTCTCTTAATTCATCGCATTGTTTCTATTTGTCTTCTTTGGTTTCTTATTCTTCAGGTTTTTCTTAGCTTCCTTCCTCATATTCACCTTCTCATACATTGTAGTCTTCACCTTTCCGGTCTCCCACATCATCTTTTTTTTTTAAAACATTGAGTAACGGGTTTAGATCGAGCTCCATCGAATCGCCGCATATTCAGTCTTCCAATGCCACAACTTTCTTATCTACATGGTTCGAGTTTATCTAATTCTCCTACTCTTTTTTTGATGATGATTTAATATTGTATGAGCTTATTTGGTTGTGCTTACAACTTAAATTTCAATTACCTCTTGCGTGAGGATATTTTTCTTTGCTCAAATTCAACTCACAAAATGTCTCCAATTCAAACTGGAAGAAAAATGGAAATACAAAGAGGAATATTTGAAAGAAAAAAATGATTTAGCTATTTATCTAACCACTTAAGTAGAATAATTGCTCGACCTAGGTAATTCAAACGCAATACTCGAGTAAACGTCTTTCTATACCATTTACCGAATCTCGACATGATTTAAAACATCTAATTATTCATAAAATTTTGACTTTTGATTCAATATTGTTGGTATTTTGTTTTAGTTAAAGCACACTTGCAATTAAATTGGACGAAAAAGTTTAACTATTTATAATAAAATTTTGTGCCGTTTTTTACTTGGTAATACCCCACCATTCATTTTTCTCTTCTATGTGGGATGATAATTCATTCACCATGTTCTTTCTCTCTACCTATTTCATTTTGGTTTACGTTGGGGACATTTCCTTTTCATAGTCTCGTACCAACGAAGACGATTAAATAACCGAGAGATTTCAAATTTCTTAGCTTAGATCTTTGATTCCATCTCCATCTCTACCACTGCTTTGACCAAATCATTGCTAAGTAAGTCAGAGAGAAACCTAGCGACCTCGAGTTGACAACGTAAATGCATGATGTATTGGCTGCTTGTATGATCAAAAGGAAGAAATAGACCCACATCGGCCAATTGTTATCGGAGCTTACACCAATTAGCTTGCATTTACTCTAGAGTTTCCTATGTTTCTCTGCTTCTCGATTTCCATTTGTAAACCTAGCATCATCTCCCTTAACTCAGATTTAAAGTTGTTAACTAAACTTTGCGATCCATTTTTGGTCTGGATTAATAATTTAAGCGGTGTTCCGAAGGAGGAAGATAATGTATTGGATTATTCCCATGTTCCAAAGTCTATATAAATGGAATTTTTTTCTACGAATATGGTTCGCCTTGCGTGGGTTACAAACGTAAATTTGGAAATAAAAATATATAATCCCGGATTGATTACAAACACAAAAACAAAACGATATGCAATCGGTAGATACTCAAAATCAACTTGTAGACAATATTCTTTGTTTTTTTCTGCGGCTCACCTTTATTTTCAGTGATCAAAATTTTCAAACCCGTATGTGGCAACGATCCCAAGAATCTTAAGATTCCTTGTCTTGTGTGTTTTATATACACAATCACATGCCACATGATCAACGGAAGAGGTTTCTAGAACCCATATTTGTTCTACACCATCGTCGCTAGATCCTACCAGTCAACGGCAAACATTAATATCAGAATACTTAACATTAGTCCCAATATGAATAATATAATGAGTTACACAAAAACAAACAAAACAACGAAAAGATTAATGTCACGACCCCAACAAAATCAAACACCAAACAAATAACAATGAGAGCCCTTAGTTTTTTTGTTACCTTTTATCGCTCAGTATGCTTTGCCCCCGAGATCCTTTCCCGCAATGACTATTAGTGAAGTTAGTCAGCAATATTATCTGAATCACAACAGAGTCCATAACTCTATTCATAATAAGAAGAAAACTTGAAAGATTGAATAGATTATTCAAGAACATAAAAATACATACAATAAAAAAAAAAAGAACGAACCTCGATCACTTATAACCGATCAGTAGCTAACTCCTTCGCTTCAGATAATTCACCACACCATCTCCAATCCAAAAAAAAAAAAAAAACAGATCAANATCGGTGTAACAAGGTGACAAAAAAAATCGAGAACACATTAACCAATAAGAGAAGATGTTATACAAACACCGATACCAAATTATAAAACAAACAATCAACAGGTCCCCAAAACGGAGAAAACATAAAGCTAAAACCAATAAGAGGGATGCTAGCCAAACAATTATATCAAGTTTTGTATATCGCAAAGAAGAGAAAAACAAAGCTAAAAAATTGGATTTGTAATAATAACATAGAAGAGAAAAACAAAGCTAAAATATAAACAATCATAGCAAATGAGCAGAGCTTGTTAAGATCAGCACCGATCACCGTAGCCTAGACAAAAATATAAACAATCACAAAATATAGAATACATATAACACACGAAACCAAATGAAGTTACTAACAAAAAAAAAAAAAAATACAAAAAGCTACGAAAAAACAACAAAGCTAAAGAAAAAGAAAAGAGATCTAAAGTTGTTGAACACTGAAACTAACAAAAAAAGAACAAAACCGAAAATATAAACAATCAATACGATACATAAAAACAGAATACATAAAACACACAACATCAAACGAAGTTACTAACAAAAAAAAAACGTTTCGGTTATTAAAAACGCATCAAACGAAAGCCAAAGAATAAATAACGAAAGACAAAGAAAAAAAGTGACTGGGTATGGGATCTTATGAGCTTACCTTCTCGGGGATTTGGTATAAAAGAGACGGGTATTCTATGGGTATATATAGCCTCACGAATACGCTAGGGTTTTGAAAAGAATTTCCATTTTAAAATAAAATCAGTAAAAATAAATATAGAAATTATTGAAGTATATCATATATAAGATATAAAGTTGAAACCGAAATCGGTTAGAAGCTTTGAAAACAAACCAATCGAAACCGAAATTGAAATTGCTGAGGTGTCGATTTGGATCGGTTCGTTTTAAGTGACTTTGCTCAAGTCTTTTAAATAATGACACGTCATCAATTGACTCTGAATCGCGATGAGAAGCCGACACCTAAGCAAATCACTACACAAATAGGTATATGGATACGAATAGTTTGTTCTAAATTTTCATATGAGTAGTTTGGCTAACCGATCTCACATTCAGCGTCTAATCTTTTCGCTTCTTATTGATTTCATAATTCAAACACCAAGAATAAATCATCAAATTCTAAACCGTTTAAAAGGATGTTCAAAATATTTCTTAACGGTTTAGTTTCATGTAATTGGCCAAACCGATCATGGTTTAGAGAACAAATTTTTTATACTGCTAATCGTTATGATAGAAGTCAATTGACAAATATGTGTCAAATATTTTTCTATATATTTGACAAGCATTCACTGACAAATATTTAGAGAACATACATGCGCATATTTAGATTTACATGAAACTAAACCGTTAACTAATCCCCTACACGATTAGTTACAAAAGCTTTTTGACAAGCATTCGTTGCAATAGATCGTGTGAACCAAAAACCTATTAATAAATACGAACACATTCCAACTAATTCCCAAAAAAATAAACGTGGATCAAATTAGAACTAGTAACTAAGCATAACATTGAAGTATTAAAAAAACCCATATAAGCAAAAAACCTCAGATATCCTTGATCATGAGACATATAATTGTTACTATAAATCGGAACCAAAATTATAACGGTTGTAATTAATATTGACATAATAAAAGTAAGTGGATCGATAAAATAACCGAACTCAAAAGAAAATTCATTATTTATGGTCCAAGACCATAAATTTTGATGAATGCAACTTAGAAAAATTTGTTGAATAGATAGATAGAGGGAAAAGATCATAACTATACTTAACAAAAAAATACTCAGAAAAGTCCACATAAGTCGAAAGTTTTTTGTTGCTGTCGGAAAAAGTAGAAGTCCAACTCCTAGTAAAATAGGTACTGGAAGTGGAATGAAAGGAATGATACATGAATATTGATATGTATGTTCCATAAAATAAAAAACCCTTTTTATTTTGGAAAATTGCAGTGGATGACCAAAAAAAAATTATAATTAAGTAAATGACCAAAAAAAAATTTGAAGCTGATATTCTCTGTATTATATATATATTAATACCATTTTATCCTTTGTTTTTTTTTTCCATCTCTCCTTTTTATCTTTTTTTTTTTCTTTTTTCTTTCCTCCTTTACGCGTCTTCTCCCAAAATATTTTCCCGCACTACTATTCATCCCAGGATTACTATGTGCTATCAAACATTCATCCCGAGATTACTACGTACTATTCATCCCGTGATTACTATTCATATTTCCTTTCTTTTATTTCTTTTCTATTTTTTCATTTTTCCTTTCTCGACACAATAACCACTACTATTCATCCTGGTACACTATTCATCCCGAGACTACTATTCACTCCGATTCTTCTCTTTTAGCTTAGTCGAGGTTGGTTCTTCTCCGTAGTTACTATTCTTCCTGGGATTACTATTAATCCTGAGACTCCGTAATCCCGGGATTACTATTCATCACAGGATTACTATGTGCTATCAAATATTCATCACGGGATTTTTATGTACTATTCATCTCGAGACTCCGTAATCTCGAGATTACTATTCATCCTGGGATTACTATGTGCTATCAAATATTCATCCCATGATTACTATGTACTATTCTTCTCATCCCCGATCAATATCAAACCAACCATGAATGGACTTTGCTCTTCGTTTATCAATTCCTCTTCGCCTTCTCTCTCCTCTCCACAACCGCCGTCGTCTTCACCGTCGCGTTATGTCTACACGAGAAACCCGCCTAGATTCACCGTTGAAAGGTGTCGCCCATATCATGCAGCGATTTTTGGCGACCGCGTCTCTGTCCTTAAAACTCCCATCGGAGAAACGGATCGGAGGATACTTTGTCCAGGCCGGCCGTTAATCGTCAGTGCCTCTGGATTTAGCAGTTACGTCGAACGGAATTGTGAAACTGTGATCGAATTGGCACCAATTTGGGATGGTATTTCGATCTTCACGCTTTATATTTGCTCTTGTAATCTCGTCTTCGCCATTCGATTATCTTGTAATCTCTAGTCGATTTCTGTGGCAATTTCGCTATTTTTCTTCAAACCAGAATCTATGTCATCATTTTTATGGATATACTATTTCCGTGTTTAGTTTATGGATGTACTTTTTTTCTTCAAACCATAGTTTAGTTCTTGATTTTTCTTCGAACCATAGAACATAGACTGTCTATTTGGCTTTTATGGTGGAGGTTCTATATTTGGCTTTTGTTAAATTCGATTGTTGGTTTTATTACTTCGCAACACTACCCAGTACTTCGCCGTTCTATTTGTATAGAACGTCTATTAGTGTAGAACGTCTATTGTTTTTGTTTTCAATATTGGAACCTAATTTCTATGTTTATAGAACGTCTACTTTTTGTAATTTTGCAATTTGGTTGAACCACTTTTTTTGTATAGAACGTCTATTTTGTAATTTCTGTGTGTATATAACGTCTATTTTGTAATTTTGCAATTTGCTTGAGCTTCCTTTCCTTTCGTGTTGAGAGTATCTTGTATGGAACGTCTATTTGTATAGAACATCGTCGGAGACTAATTTCAATGTGTTAATTAAGAGTGTTCATCATTTTAGTGTATTCAATATTAGAGACTATTTTCTATGTGTCTATAAAACGTCTATTTTTATAATTTTGCAGTTTGTTTGAGCTTCCTTTTCTTTGTTATTGAGATTATTTTGTTATTTGCAACTTCATTGCTTACACTTTTGGTATTTTCTATTTGCTAATTCCTATGTGTGTATAGAACGTCTATTTTTTTTATAAGGAAACCTATTTAGTGATTAGCTTCGGTGCATCAGATCCAAGCTTCGTATCAAGTGGATTCTTCCCGAACATCGCTCTAGCCAAGAAATCAAAAGCTGCTCCATCACAAGGACAACCGAACTCGGCTTTTATTGCTTTGTTACTAGACACACAAAAACTTTGGATCCTTAGTTATATTTGCAATGGCTGCTAAAATTATAAAGATCCCTAATTTTGAGTGTAAAAATTATTCTTACATTGATATGTATGTAATAAAAAAAACGTTAGTCTACATAGAACACATAAATTGTCTATACTCAAAATTTTCTCCCTCGATTCCATCGCACACCATCGAAGATGATGAGAGAGCTTCCTTTCCTTTGGTATGGAAGGTCTGCAAAAAAAATTGTATGGAAGGTCTATGTTTCTCAGTTGGAGACGAATGTTTTGACATGTTGTAAATGATGATTTAATAAATGGATGAGCAAAGTGCACAATGGCTTCTATACTATTTTTTTCAAATCTGTATGAAAATTCTGTATTTTTTAGTTGGTAGATTTGTTAAGTCTTTGATTTTAAAAAATAGACATGTTATGTTATTGATAAAAAAATAGACTTACTACGTTATAGGTGTAATTATTGCCGTATAAAAAAAGTTCAGGTTTGTTTTTCAAAATTTAAAGCATGTTAGATGTGAAATAAAATCAGTGTTTTTTTGGTACTAATACAAGGTTGAACAAGTTACCAGTATGCGAATTATGCAAAAAATAAAATCGTTGGGGTAAACATATGTGTGGTCATAATAAATTGTATAGTCAGTCTATTTTTTTTGTGACTAAGGGCATAATAGTCAGAAAAGCAGACAAAATGTTACTTGCTTAATTTTTTTTTTTTTGGCTATTTTCTTAACCAATTATCCAAAATTGGTTATCTAACAAATTGTCACTTTTATTTTATTCTTAAACTTATTATTTTTTATTCATTGGTTTGTATATATATTTTTTCAAATGGGACAATAAAAAAGCACGTGATTTCAAACCTAAATAGAATTTTTTTCGAATTAGTATAATCCTTCATAAATCTTTGAAAAGAAATATATTCAAATCAAAACATTAGAAGTGATTAAATAATATTACTAAGTTACTATCAAAAAAATTCTTTATCTTTTTTTATTACTACTAAAATATAAATAAAATTTTGATTTTATGCAGATACAGAAAAAGTGAATTATAATTCCATATTACAATAATTTATATACATATATTAAGAATAGAACAAAAATTTATACAAAAAACATAATATTAATTATATAATAAAAAACTTTACCTAAAAAAGTTTTTTGAGTTTGATTATTTAGAATTATTAAGGAATGTATTTNATATATATTCAAAAATATATATATATTCAAAATCTTGCTATATTTTTCACTATAATTTATTATATTTTATTTAAATATATATCAAAACAAAAGTTGAAAAATATTTTACTAATTTTATAAAAAGTTAGACACAAGAAAACTATTTTTTTGTTTAAGAGTTCGTAGACTAACCACAAAAACTAGAGTCATTTAACGGTGTATATTAGAGTTATGTTTTTAAGATTATAAGTTTTTGCGGGTTAGTCCGAATAATATTTTAGTTCACTACAAAACATGTTAAATAGACAAATTATTACAAATTGACAACTTTATATACAATCATTAGTTAGCAATATTGTAAAATTCAGATAAAAACAATTTTCATAAATTTCAAAATATTTTAAAATAATAATCAATTTTCATGCATATTAGAGTTATGTTTTTAAGATTATAAGTTTTTGCGGGTTACTCCGAATAGTATTTCAATTCAATGCAAAACGGGTTAAATAGACAAATTATTACAAATTGACAACTTTATATATAATAATTAGTTAGCTATATTGTAAAATTCAGATAAATGCAATTTTCATAAATTTCAAAACTATTTTTTTTTAAATTACTCCACGCTATAATTAGCGCGGGTTAAATCCGAGTGAACTTTAATTTATAAGTTATTACATGAAATGTCATTACAAATAACAAAGAATAATTGAAATAGGAAAGGATATAATAATCTTTTAAAATTATTGATTAAAATATAGAGAGTATATATTTTGCATTAAAGAGATTATTTATTATTTAATTTCTTAATTATTTTTAATACTATATATTTTAAAATAATAATCAACTCATATATATTAAAAAAAAACAAATCTATTCAAAATTTTGTTATATTTTTTACTATAATTTATTATACTTGATTTGAATATATACCAAAAACAATGTTGAAAAATATTTTACTAATTTTATAAAAATTATACACAAGAAAATTAATTTTTTTTTAAGAGTTCGTACATTAACCAAAAAAACTAGAGTCATTTAATGGTGCATATTAGAGTTATGTTTTCAAGATTATAAGTTTTGGCGGGTTAGCCCGAATAATATTTTAGTTCACTGCAAAACGGGTTAAATAGACAAATTATTACAAAATTACAGCTTTATTTATAATCATTAGTTAGCTATATTGTAAAATTCAGAGAAAATTAATTTTATTAAATTTTAAAGTAATTTTTTTAAAAAGAAATTACTCCGCGCTATAATTAGCGCGGATTAAATCCTAGTTACTCATAATTGTTTAGTAACAAGAGAAATAGCAATACCAGGTAACCACTAATCCCGAAATTAGTTTTCCGGATTCAGTACTGTTCGATAATGAATATTGACAAGGAAATATCCATTAAACCCCTACTCTATCAAAGCGTATGAAAAAACTAATTTCCAGTTTAACATGATAGAGGACCCCACATGTGTCAGAAACCGACAGCAAAATCCAATTTTTTGGATTTTCATTGCTATTTTTCTTTGATTTTTGGTGAGTTGTATTGTAGAGAAATAGGGGGAAACCGAACGGATGGGTCTCTTAGGGTTTTATGTAGTGCATTCGTTTGTAAAAATAGAACTCAATCAATCCTCAGAGTGAACGTTGGAAGAGAAGATAACCCATAGAAAGAAGGAGGGGAAGAGAGGCTCCTTCGTAGTGCGTATTCCCGTTTGCGAAACAATTATTGCGAAGAAATCTCAAAGGTAAATCGATTAACTATTTGATTTATAGTTGAAACTTTCCAGTATCTAAATATTTATAAGAACATCTCGAACCACGAAATCGAACCACCGTAGAATCTCGTCGGTGTCGGTTAACTCGCCAATAAAAGAAATGGTCTTCAGATGCAGGATGTGGCAGCTGAAGTTAATTTTGTAAAACGCTTATTTTGTTAAACCTTAACTCTCACACTCGTTGTGGCAGCTGAACAGTTAACCCCCCAACTTAAAGCTATATGCAAAATTGTAACACATTGTTAACGTTATTAATTTCATATTTGGTAGTAGATAAATTTAATTCGCTAACTCCGATTATCTAAAATGTGCATATAAGTGTTGATTTCATCATCTGTCCAGATCAAGAATTTGATTATGATGAAAAAGACTGGACAGAAGACGATGACGATGAGAAAGTCGATAAAATGGTTCGACTAATTGAGGGAGGATTCAAATTCAGCAATGATATGTTCGTGGGTGGACGGAAACTCGCCGAAGTTGTTTTAACGGAAAAAAACTAGAAGAGCCTGCAAGATAAAGACCACCGGCGTCAAGAAAAGTAGAAGCAACATGCGGCGAACAAAACATACTACTATACCAAACATGGATGAAGAACGAGTTGACCAGAACCTTTAAAATATGCTTGATTGGGATAATTGTAGGTAACTGAAAACAAAGTTATTGTGGTAATATTGTTAACACAGTAAATATGTTAAATTTGTCGGATCATGTTCATATATGGTTAATTTAGTTAACACCATAACTATGTCAATTTTGCGGGATCATGTTAACTTAGTTTTATGGGTGTAGTACGATTTTTTTTTTCTTTTCTTCATGTCAATTATTGGGATAATTGTAGGTAACTGAAAACCAAGTTATTGTGGTAATATTGTTAACACAATAACTATGTCCAATTTGCTGAATAATGTTCATATATGGTTAATTGATTTAACACCATAACCACCGTCGACAACACCGAAGAAGGCGATCTCTAGCCACAATCCACCGCCGGTATACTCCGCCAAACACAGTAATAATCAACTCACCTTTAACACCATAACCACCGTCGCAACACCGAATAAGGCGATATTTAGCAACAATCCCCCGCCGGCATATTTGCTTTTCTCAGTAAGAATTAAGTCACCTTTACCCAAAAATCCCCGTCGAAGGCGAGTTCTATCGTAACGAAAAAATAATCAAGGTATCATCGTTTTAAATTCGCTATGGCGGGTTATTGGCGGGATAACCTAAACCAGTTGTTGGCGGGATAACACATATGTTTAGCGTGTTATTTGAGTTATGTAGACAACAAAAGAAATAACAGTTAACTACACTTCAATTATATGCACTGAAAACACTTTGAATATAAACTAACCCAAATCCATTGTTGGCGGGATAACACTTCTTGTTGTCCCGGATGAATTACCTACATAACAACATAATTAGCTTTTACTACCGGTTAATTGTTTAAGTAGCCAATATTGGCGGGATAACACATCTGGTTAGCATGTTACCTGAGTTATGTAGACAACAAAAGAAATAACAGTTAACTACACTTCAATTATTTGCACTGTAAACCCTTCTCAATTTTTCGAATAAGAACTAACCCAAATCAGTTGTTTTCTGGGTTAAGTATTCCGGTTGTCTCGTTATACGAGTTAACAGGAAAAAGTACAGTTAACTTTCACTAATCAGTTAACTTATAAGCACTTTTCAATATTTGAAACTCACCCAACCCTTGTAGGGCTTGCCATATTACAACTTCAGTTATCTTGTTATCACTTTGACCTGAGCAACCAAAACAGTTAACAGTTAACTACTAACAAAATCAAATAACCCTGCCAAAGTGGTCGATAGAAGAAATCAAAACCAACCAGAATATTCACTATTGAGATTTCCAGCATTATCTGTTATTGTACGGTTCAGATTAAACCAATGGTCGGCGGAAGATTACACTTCTTTTTCTGAAGATACGTATTGTATCTTAACAGACAACACATTAAATGATCTATGCATCCTCTCTCACTCTCTCATATAGGGCTATAATAGTCTACAATTGCAACCGAAACTTTTACTTATCTAATTTCCATTTATGTCTTACCATTCTCTTTATTAATGCAGCTTATGTTAATATTCACTCATTTTGTCCTAGTAACAATGCATTTAAAATCAAGTATTAATTTTTTTTTTTTGTGAAAATTCTAAAAAATATATCAATTTGAAACATATGGAGTATATGCTATAGACTATATGTTATAAATATTTTATAGGTAATAAAAATAATATTAGTTGTTACATCTCTTAATCACTCTTATATTTTTATAGATTTTATTAAGTGTCAGACCGTCATGATGCATATTGTTAACAAAAAAATGACATAATAGGTAAGAGAATAAGAAAGAGAGAGATACCACTTGTCATATCAATAATTTTTTTTGTTTGGAAGATTTTATTTATGATTAAAAAGTAATTTTATTAAGAAAATATGTATCACTTATATCGATAGTTGTTAAGTTATTTCGGGTTTACGATCTGTTCCCCCACGAGAACTATCATATAGTATTAGATGTCTTCCAAATTAAGTTCTCGTTCTATATCTCCCCCAAAACAAAGTTAAACTTGCTAAAGTGAAACCAAATGAAAAAGCTAACAAAATAATAATAACTACTATTGAATAAGGTTTTTAATGAATATTTAAGTTTCGATTTCTTAGGTTGCTTCTGGTTTTGAGTTTGAGTTTGGTTGTTTCTCCGTGTTTATCTTTTTTAGGGGAAATTAGCATTTTATAAGTAAACTCTTTTCTAAAAGTTTCAACTCTAAGTTCTTATTAAACTAAGAAAGATGGTGAATACAAGGTGGACGAAGGAGAATCCGAGGAATGAGAATCCAAAAAGGAAGGAGTCGGAGGCGTCGACTTCTCTTTCAAAAGTGGAGAAGGCGTCGACTTCTCTTTCCAAATTAAGTTTCAGCCGATTTTATGAATCCTTATGGAATTTTCGGACTTAGAATTGAAGCTTTTAGAAAAGAGTTTACTCATAAAATGCTATTTTCCCCTAAAAAAATAAACACGGAGAAACAACATGAGAACAAGACAAAGACCAAACTCAAACTGAAAACCAGAAGCAACCTGAGAAACCGAAACTTAAATATTCATTAAAAACTTTATTCAATAGTAGTTATTATTATTTTGTTAGCTTTTTCATTTTGTTTCACTTTAGCAAGTTTAACTTTGTTTTGGGGGAGATATAGAACGAGAACTTAATTTGGAAGACATCTAATGCTATATGATAGTTCTCGTGGGGGAACAGATCGTAAATCCGAAATAACTTAACAACTATCGATATAAGTGATACATATTTTCTTAATAAAATTATTTTTTAATCATAAATAAAATCTTCCAAAAAAAAAAAAATTTATTGATATGACAAATGGTATCTCTCTCTTTCTTATTCTCTTACCTATTATGTCATTTTTTTGTGTTAACAATATGCATTATGACGGTCTGACACTTAATAAAATCTACAAAAATATAAGAGTGATTAAGAGATGTAACAACTAATATCATTTTTATTACCTATAAAATATTTATAACATATAGTCTATAGCATATACTCCATATGTTTCAAATTGATATATTTTTTAGAATTTTCACACAAAAAAATTAATACTTGATTTTAACTGCATTGTTACTAAATAATTTCTCATAATTGTTTAATATGAGAAATTATGAGCACCGNTATTTATTTTTTTATATGTATTCTAAAAAATTTGTTTTTTAAGTTAGGCTAATTCTAATTATTCTAGTGTTTTTGATTTATTTTGTTGTACAAAAAAACTTTTTGAATTACCTGTAGAAAGTGATTTCCCTAACGAAAAAGCTTTCAACGATGTCCAATATCCCTTCCTTTTCCAAATTTTTTTACGAATACGCTTTTTCGAGATAGAAGTACGTTTTTTTGGAACTGCCATTCAAAAATGAAAAAAGTTTTTCAGTGGTATAATTGGATGTCAAAGACATTTATTATTCTATTCTTTCGTACTCCATATCGAGTTATTTTTTTCTTTAAAATTTTATTATATATTATTTTCAAAACAAAAAAGACATTCAAAAGTTGAAAACCCAACTTTTTTTTTTTATTTTTTTTTATAAAATTGGGTTATTAAAATTTTTTGATTTAACGTTTGAAATCCGTACGAGAGTGTTCATTTAATTAATCTATACTGATAGATTATATTATAAAAAAAATATCGATTATAATAATATTTCTTGCAAAAAAAAAAAGCGCATTTAGTGTACTGGAAGACAATCACTAAATTCCATAATTAAAATACATTCCTTAATAATTCTAAATAATCAAACTCAAAAAACTTTTTTAGGTAAAGTTTTTTATTATATAATTAATATTAAGTTTTTTTTCGTATAAATTTTTGTTCTATTCTTAATATATGTATATAAATTATTGTAATATGGAATTATAATTCACTTTTTCTGTATCTGCATAAAATCACAATTTTAGTTATATTTTAGTAGTAATAAAAAAAAAGATAAATAATTTTTTTGACAGTAACTTAGTAATATTATTTAATCACTTCTAATTTTTTGATTTGAATATATTTCTTTTCAAAGATTTATGAAGGATTATACTAATTCGAAAAAATTTCTATTTAGGTTTGAAATCACGTGCTTTTTTATTGTCCCCTTTGAAAAAAAAAATATATACAAACCAGTGAATAAAAAATAATAAATTTAAGAATAAAATAAAAAAGGTTTTTTTATTTTATGGAACATACATATCAATATTCATGGATCATTCCTTTCATTCCACTTCCTGTACCTATTTTACTAGGAGTTGGACTTCTACTTTTTCCGATAGCAACAAAAAACCTTCGACGTATGTGGACTTTTCTGAGTATTTTTTTGTTAAATATAGCTATGATCTTTTCCCTCTATCTATCTATTCAACAAATTTTTCTAAGTTGCATTCATCAAAATTTATGGTCTTGGACCATAAATAATGAATTTTCTTTTGAGTTCGGTTACTTTATTGATCCACTTACTTCTATTATGTCAATATTAATTACAACCGTTGGAATTTTGGTTCTGATTTATAGTGACAATTATATGTCTCATGATCAAGGATATCTAAGGTTTTTTGCTTATATGGGTTTTTTTAATACTTCAATGTTATGATTAGTTACTAGTTCTAATTTGATCCAAGTTTGTTTTTTTTTGGAATTAGTTGGAATGTGTTCGTATTTATTAATAGGTTTTTGGTTCACACGACCTATTGCAGCGAATGTGTAACATCCCTATCCCAGGTCTCCTGGGAGAACCGGGACTAGGGTATGCTACGCGATGGGGGGGCACACAGGATCGCCAGAAAAACGCTCGGAAACAACAACAACCCAACTTCCGATCCAATCTAACCTGAAAGGGGACAAGGGAGGAGGGATGAGCAATATAAAATTACCCAGTGAGGATGAGTCATAAGAGACCCACTTTCCATCATCAGACAATAACCGAAATAAGTCAGAGAAAGTCTAATCCTAAAACAAGCTCAAGCAGGACCACTAACTTTACTTAACCACAGAATTGTACTCATTTAAAGTCATAGTCACCCAACATGGTCTCACAGACATAGTCTCATCACACTACTCGAGGTTCGGCAAAACCTCCGCCGTTAGGGAACTGCTACGCACCGTTATACGTCACAACAACACCTATGTGAGGTTTGGTAAGGCCTCGCCGTTGGGTTACTGACACTTATCTTTATAAGTCGAAACAGCCCATCTGAGGGTCGGCTTCACCTTCCACCGTGGGGAACTGCTACGCACCGTTATACGTCAAAACAGCCCCCAACCTAACAGTTCTAATAACCACATACATCTTTTAACAAGCACAAGCAACCCATGTTTTAATGTTCTCGTTCCTTTTCTTAGATGCACATTCGATATTGGGTTTTTCTTACTTATCGGAAACACATAAACGAGAAAACGAGCAGGTTATCAAGCAATGGATTCTTTTTAAGGTTCTATTAGATTAAATTCCGAATTCAATTACTGGCTCTACATTCCCCAACAACCATCAATCATATAACACAAATCCAGCGCCTAACATCATCTAATCCTAGCAAACAAATCTAACAGCCATGGTTTAAAACTAGACTAACGCATCATTAAAACGAGTATTGACGAGAGGATGGGAGCAACTAGTCCTCACCTGACTGCACGCGGTGGAGAAGGAGGAGGAGACAGTGAAGGTGACATCTCCAGCTCGCCCCTGGTCTCATCGGAGGAGCTCGGGAAAGGAGGTGGAGAAGAATCAGATTCGACATCGAGTACTGGAACAGTCATAACTCCTGACTCGGATCTCGGATTCGGACGATCTTGATCTTCACAGAAAGAAGACCTCCGGGGCTTCAATTGGATAGGTAATAGTTCCTCTGGTTCGCGGTGTTTCGTCCGAAAAAGAGCCCGCAAGGTGACGGCGGCGGATAGGGTTTCCTGGATTCCGGCAGATCCGACACTCGTCACTGGAAGAGCGATATCTGAGGACTCCGATCTCCTTTCTGGTCAAACTCAGTCTTGAAAGAAAGAGGTGACACATGGGTTCAGTTTGATATGCTATGCGCCTTCTGGTTCGTCACGGTTCGTCGGGAAATTCTTCTGCAAAGTGACGGACGGTTCCTGAGCGGAAGAGAGACAAAGAGGAGGAGGAGGAGGTGACGCCGGTGGAGGAGGAGAGATGGCGCCGGTGAGAGAGAAGGTCACACAGGGAGAGAGAAAAGAACAAGGTGTCGAGAGAGAGAGAAGGAGGAGCCGCGAAAGTGAGAAGAGAGAGAGAGAGGAGAAAGAAAAATTAGACTAGGGTTTTTCTTTCTTGCTTTAGGCTTATATACGAGCCTCGGTCTGATTTAGGGAAAAATTAAAAATTGGACCGGGTTGGGTTATCACAGAATGCTCGTCAAAAGGGGATTAGTTAACGATTTAGTTTCATGTAAATCTAAATATGCGCATGTATGTTCTCTAAATATTTGTCAGCGAATGCTTGTCAAATATATAGAAAAATATTTGACACATATTTGTCAATTGACTTCTATCATAACGATTATCAGTATAAAAAAATTGTTCTCTAAACCATGATCGGTTTGGCAAATTACATGAAACTAAACCGTTAAGAAATATTTTTAACATCCTTTTGAACGGTTTAGAATTTGATGATTTATTCTTGGTGTTTGAATAATGAAATCAATAAGAAGCGAAAATATTAGACGCTGAATGTGAGATTGGTTAGCCAAACTACTCGTATGAAAAAATTATTTGTCGGAAAAATACGAAGATGTTCTATTTATCGTAAAACATTGTGCTGTTTTACGGAAAATACGCAACGTTTTCCTTATAAAAAAACTTCAAGGAATCCGCACAAAATAGAGCCGAAGGCATAAAGATGAAGATTGAGCCGTGCCGGAAGCAAGATACGGAGAATAGGCCTAGCCGACTTAGAGCGAGCTGACTTAGGAGAATTTCCGGGTGAGCCGACTTCAAGCATTACAGGCTGAGCCGACATTCCAAAGATTCCATAAGCATTCATAAAATCAGCAGAAATAAGGAAGGAGCAAAGTCCCACATCGCTAGTTTTAACTTTTACAGACTAAGATTGTCAAGTATATATATAGACCCATGTATAGCTTTTTAGCAGATTCACTTTTCTTGTACTTAGTGGGTTAGGCATTATCTCACTTTTTGCTTACAAACTTTGTACGAAAACGAACTACGACAGGCTTGATCCCTTTTCAAAGGGTACGTAGTGTGATACGAACCGGGAAAGGATCGGCTTGCTCTAGGTACAGTGATGATCGGATAGAAAGGATAATCCTTGACTTCAAAGGATTCGACGAAGAAAGATGTTAAGGCGTGGGAATAAACCCGAATATCCTTAAGCCCAATCTTACGAAGAACACAAAGAAACGAGGCGGTGGATTCGACTCTTGAAAGATCCGTAGAATAAAGATGTTAGAGCGTGAGAAGTGATTCTCGAAACTCTCTAATCCCCTTATTACCAACGAAAAACAAACAAGAACGAACGGTCGAATGATTACGTCCAAAGAGAGATGGAAATCTCTTGGATAAATCAAAGGAATTTCTAAGAATAAAACCTTCAAAGAAATCGCAAAAATGAAGAGTAGAAACTCGACATAGAAGAGAGAAAATAAGATTGATAATTGATGTTGAAATGAGAATACAAGAAGAGTTTATATAGAAAATAAAGGGAAGGAAAAAGAGATNTTTCAGAAATTCAAACATTTTTTTATGGAAAATTATATATATATATATATATATATATAATTTTTTGTTAAAACAATCACAATTGTTATTTATTAATGTCTTCCTATTTTATTTTTTTCAAAAAAATTATTTGTCGGAAAAAATACGAAGATGTTCTATTTGGCGTAAAACATCGTGCTGTTTTACGGAAAATACGCAACGTTTTCCATATAAAAAACCTCAAGGAATCCGCACAAAACAGAGCCGAAGGCAGAAATATGAAGATTAGGCCGAACCGGAAGCAAGATACAGAAAATGGGCCTCGCCGACTTCAAGCATCACGGGCCGAGCCGACTTTCCGAAGATTCCATAAGCATTCATAAAATCGGCGGAAATAAGGAAGGAGCAAAGTCTCACATCGCTAGTTTAACTTTTAGAGGCTAAGATTGTCAAGTATATATATAGATCCATGTATAGCTTTTTAGCATATTTACTTTTCTCGTACTTAGTGGCTTAGGCACTATCTCACTTTTTACGAACAAACTATGTACGAAAACGAACTACGACAGGCTTGATCCCTTTTCAAAGGGTACCTAGTGTCACGAACTGATTTTCCCGAAACTCAGAATGTGCGGCCTTAACACCGTTCCGTCTCTTGCAGTTGGTAAGTCAGCCTAACTCCGGAAGCCTCTTGGTACTTAGAGAGAGAAAACGAACTTAGAGAGAGAAACTTTTAGAGAAGAGTTGACTTGTATTGTTATTTATTAATGTCTTTCTTATTTTATTTTTTCAAAAAAAATTATTTGGTCGTCAACCAAACGTAGTCGTCCACGTGCGACTATAAACAATCAAAGTCGTGCGCACACGACTATATCCTCTTGAATAATACTTGAGCATTAAACAACTAAAGTTTTATTGGTATTTTTGAATTTGATTGTCACTATATATAGATAACTGTGTGATAAACAATTTTAAAACATACAAAAGTTTATAGATGCAAGAATTATAGAATGAAAAAGAAAGAAGTAATTGAAATTATTATAATTTATTAATTATAGAAGTGAAACGAATAAATTTAAACAATAATTAGGGCCATAATATTTTTTAAGCTTTAGACCACAACAAAGTAAGGGACGACACTGCTCCCATTGCCCATAATATAAGATTTTCTAGCTAAAACATGCATATTAAGAAATTTATTTTTCTTTTCAAAATGTCATTTAATATTTTAATTGAAATTTTTTTAACCAATCATAAAAATACTACATATTATAAATGGTCAGAAAATATCAAATGCATTTAAATTTACAAAACATCTAAAAAAATGAAAACAAAAATTCCAAAACAACTTATAATATGGGACAGGGGGAGTATTGTTTTAATGTGTTTATAAACATCATGTAAGTATATATAAATATAAATATATATGATTATATTTTGTGATCATTCATCAAGTGAGAGAAAATGGCTTCTGTAATCAACATGAAGCTATAGACGATTCAAATTTTCACTAAGCCGAAGTCTGGGTCTGGGCCGAAGGTCCAGGCAGTTTACCTGGTAATCTGGTAACAGGTGATCCGACTACCTCTGACATTAGTCGGAAAGCATTTCAAACTTGGGACAAGCGGTGTGGTGGCCCATTGGATCTCATGGTCCGTTGATCCGAGCCCAGCTCGGAGCTCATGGTGTACGTTGAACTGTTGAACCTAGGGAGTAGTACACTCTATAGCACTTCGGTGCGTTCCGAGCAGAGCTGACCGGATCAGCCGATATGATATATAAAAAAAAATCCATTTTTTTGTTAAGGAAAAAGAGAAGAAGAAAAGAAAGTATCCTTTAAGACTTGAAAGTTAATTCGAAGACTCTATCTAATTATTGCCCACCTATGTTTTGGAGATTAGACATACGTAAGTTATCAATGTATAGTTTGGTTTAGTCTGGTTTATATTATTTAGTGATCTGATTTCGGTTTACTTGGTTAAAAAGTATCCTTTAAGACTTAAAAGTTAATTCGAAGACTCTATCTAATTATTGCCTTTTAGTTGTATTAAAATTATTGTATATTTATGAAAATATAAATTAAAATTAATATTATGCATTTAATTCAGAAAATATTCAGATTGCAGTTTAAGAATATCTTCTAAAATATCATATACAAATCTAATATATTTATTTCCTTTTTAATTTATCTTAATTAAATATCATTTTTTGTTTAAATTTATTGTAAGATTTTTTTTTGTTTGAAACGATTTAGTGTTACAATTTTTTTAATAGTTTTTAAAAACTTTTGTCAGTGTTGTCTCTCTTTTCTTACTCTCTCTATTCATTTAATTTCGTTTATCGTTTATCAACATTAAACCTCTCTTCATGTGGAAGCCCCTTAGTTCAGTGGTCGACTAAATGTTAATTAATGCTTCTACACCCGGAAGTCTGAAGATTATTTATGGAGACAATCTTATAAGTAAAATTTCAGCGTGATGCAAGGAGAGCCGTTCGGTGTGGGCCCAGTCTACGTGGATTCTTGTGGAACGGATAGATTGTCAGTTGAACAATTGTTTTGTAATAGTTCTTCTAATCTGTAATAAAAAAATTCAGATAGCAAAAAAAAAAAACCTTTTTTCCTTTTGATAGGAATATCGGAATTTTTTTTTGAACATTTCCTAAAGTATCTATGTTGTGTAAACCAAATTCACATAAGTGCCCCAGAGAGTAAACGACTCAATTCAGAAAGCCACATTACAATGCCAAGGACAACCAATCCGTACTTTTCTTCCAACTGAATAAGAGGAAGAAAGGAGGATTTATCCTAGTGCTGTCAAAAATCATCTATAGGGCTAAGGTCTAAAATCTCGATCTTGATCATCTAGTTTTGGTTTTTGGGAGTTAGGATCATTTGATTTTGTTTATTGGTGCTGCCGATACATGTATCTATGGAGGTCAATTGAAATCTGTAATGACTAATTGAGGTAGTGAAAGTAGATTCTTTGTCTTCCTACAGATTCTTTTCTTTGAGAGGAACAGTGTTGTCTCTTTAGATAGGAAAATCTTTTGTCTGATATGTTAAGAGCAGGGCCGGCTTAACCACAAGGGCGAGCAGGACGACCGCCCCAGGACCCACATGCATAAAGGATCCATAAAAAACAAATTGTTAAAAAAAAAAAAAAAATTAGAGATCGAATTGTTACGCTGCAGGTTTTGTTTTTTTTTTTTTTTAGTTTTGATATATATATATATATATATATATATACAATATCAATTTTAACCCCAAAAAAATCATATTTTTAAGAGGCCCATATATATTTTAAAACTTAAAAAAAAAACAAAAATTATGTTTAAGGGCCCAATTTTTTTTTTTTTGGTTTAAAGTTCAAAATTGTTTTTTGGCCCAAGGGTCCCCAACGGTCGTGAGCCGGCCCTGGTTAAGAGATGTTTCAAAATGTTCATATTGAAAACGAAATTTTAAATAATAGTAATATATTCAAATTACTATACTACAATGATTCGGATAAGAACATCTCTCTTCAATATTGAACATCTTTCATGCAGCTCTCTTTGGAAGTCTCATCCCAAATCCACGCTTCAACTTCTCAATCCTGCACCAACAACAATGAGTAAAAAAAATGTAAAACAGAGAGAGAGCTTACGTCGGGGCGAATTTCCCGAGGCAATCGAGTTCTTCACCGGTGTCTTCATATATGACTCTACCTGTAATGTCGACTGTAACATCCCTATCCCAGGTCTCCTGGGAGAACCGGGACTAGGGTATGCTACGCGATGGGGGCACACAGGATCGCCAGAAAAACGCCCGGAAACAACAACAATCCAACTTCCGATCCAATCTAACCTGAAAGAGGGGCAAGGGAGGAGGGGTGAGCAATATAAAATTACCCAGTGAGGATGAGTCATAAGAGACCCACTTTCCATCATCAGACAATAACCGAAATAAGTTAGAGAAAGTCTAATCCTAAAACAAGCTCAAGCAGGACCACTAACTTTACTAACCACATAATTGTACTCAACTAAAGTCATAGTCACACATCACGGTCTCACAGACATAGTCTCATCACACTACTCGAAGTTCGGCAAAACCTCCGCCGTTAGGGAACTGCTACGCACCGTTATACGTCACAACAGCACCTATGTGAGGTTGGTAAGGCCTCGCCGTTGGGTTACAGACACTTATCTTTATAAGTCGAAACTGCCCATCTGAGGGTCGGCTTCACCTTTCCACCGTGGGGAAACTGCTACGCATCGTTATACGTCACAACAACCCCCAACCTAACAGTTCTATTAACCACATACATCCTTTACAAGCACAAGCAACTCTTGTTTTAATGGTCTAGTTCCTCTTCTTAGATGCACATTCGATATTGGGTTCTTACTTATCATAAATACATAAACAAGAAAAATAAGCAGGTTATCAGTCAATTAATGGATTCTTTTTAAGGTTCTATCAAATTAAATTCCAGATTCAATTACTAGCTCTACATTCTCCAGCAACCATCAATCATCAACAAGCAAGCAACACAAATCCAGCGCCTAACATTCATTTAATCATAACAAACAATTCTAACAGCTATGGTTTAAAACTAGACTAACGCATCATTAAAACGAGTATTGACGAGAGGATGGGAGCAGCTAGTCCTCACCTGACTGCACGCGGTGGAGAAGGAGGAGGAGACAGTGAAGGTGACATCTCCAGCTCGCCCCTGGTCTCATCGGAGGAGGTCGGGAAAGGAGGTGGAGAAGAATCAGATTCGACATCAAGTACTGGAACTGTCATAACTTCCGACTCGGATCTCGGATCGGGGCGATCTCGGTCTTCACGGCAAAAGGACCTCCGGGGCTTCAATTTGATAGGTAATAGCTCCTCTGATTCGCGGCGGTTCGTCCGGAAAAGAGCCCGCAAGGTGACGGCGGCGGTTAGGGTTTCCTGGATTCCGGCAGATCCGACACTCGTCACTGGAAAAGCGATATCTGAGGACTCCGATCTCCGTTCTGGTCAAACTCGGTCTTGAAAGAAAGAGGAGACACAGGGGTTCAGTTGGATATGTTATGCGCCGTCTGGTTCGTCACGGTTCGTCGGGAAATCCTTCTGCAAAGGGACGGACGGTTCCTGAGCGGAAGAGAGACAAGGAGGTGGAGGAGGTGACGCCGGTGGAGGAGGAGAGATGGCGCCGGTGAGAGAGGAGGTCACACAGGGAGAGAGAGAGAGAGAGAGAGAGAGAGACCGCGAGTGTGAGAGAGAGAGAGAGGAGAGAAAAAAAGAGAGGCTAGGGTTTTTTCCCCTCGCTTTAGGTTTATATACGGGCTTTGGTTTCGGTTTAGGAAAAAATAGAATTTAGACCGGTTGGCCCGGTATGGTTTATCACAGTCGACAACGTAGGATCTATCTCTGTCTGGAGGAAGACCTCTACCCGCAAGCAACTCTCAATCTTTACGGTGAAGCTCTCTTCCGTTCACACACTCCAGTGGTTCTACCTGCGCACTTCTCTGGCATTGGATAGTTGAGCTCTTCTATGAATGATTTTTTCTTTTTCGTATTGACAAGATGCAAAATATCAAAATGTGTTTGCTTACTGGTAATATTCCAAGACCTGGACCTCCCATTACTCCCCAGAATCCAGCTCTGTAATCATACCTATAATGCCCCCAAGAACACACATTAACAACAGTCATTATGAAGAAGATGATCATAAAAAAGATTGGAATCGAATTCGCAAAGTTTTACCAGTAGTTTCCTGGCTGAATGGCTCCGGCTTGCTTCTCTGCTTTTCTCAGTTGACGTTCCGTTAAAGGATGTCCATTTATCGTAACGTTGCTTTTGTTCCCTTCGTCGTTCTGAATAGATTTTGTCAAATCCTTGAAGCTTTTCTTCACGATGCTCGCGAATCCGTTCTTCTTGGATCTTTGCTGGTGATCTTTAGATATTCCACTGTTGTGATGGGAGACTTGGGAGTAGTCATTGAAGGAAACTTCCATCTCACTTGCAAGTGAGACCTCTTTCATGAAGTTCTGTCTCATTTTCTTACTCAGTGTGACCCTGTCTTATTCTGAGCGAGAGCTACGGTTGCCTGTTCCAGACCGATCTTGATTGATCGAAGAGTAATTAACAAAGTTTTCGTGTAGAGGCGAATCTTGAACAAGTGGTTTGGCTGTTAGACTGTCTGAGCATGCTCCACACCGCACTTTCTGCTGTTTCTTCGCTCCAGCTTCTGGTTTCTTTGGCAATTGCAGACAGGGCAGGATCTGAAAATTTGGGGGCTTGAAAAAAAAACAAAAATGGGGGCTACTATTTTATTTCATACAAAAAAATTTTCAAATGTAAGAGTTGGGAAAAAAAAAGGGAAGCGTGGTCTTTAAAAAAAAAAAATGGAAGTACGATTTTTTTTTTTAAAAAAATGAAACGTGATCCAAGGTGGTTTTGTTTTTTAGTTTTATAAAAAAAATTATTGATATATTCTATGGGGGCCTGTTAAAAATGGGAGCCAAGACAAATGTTTCATTGGGCTTTGCCCAGATCCGGCACTGATTGCAGAAGCTCAAGTCAGTTTTGACAGGTTATAAATGGAGCACCACTTGCCAAAGGGCGGATATGTCGAGATCCGCCTGATAATACAACTTTAGGAGGACGAACCCGTGAAAGAGCCTCCATTTGTGCCTCACTAAAGTTACTAGGCCATCTTCCATGAGGCGATAGACAACGAGGGCCATAGGTTCGAGGATTATGCGGTGGAGCAAAACCCATAACGCTCTCATGAGGATAAAAACCGGCGTTATAGGGTGCAGCAGGGATCACCGGTGCTGAACCTCGCCAGTATTTGTTATCATAACAGTGGTAACAAGAGCAAGATGAGTGATGAAAATGCCCGTTTTGCTGCGGGTATGCGTCAAAGAGATCATGACCGTTGATATTATTACCAACATATTGTCCCGAGAAGTACGGATGAGATGGTTGCAGCGGAGGAGGACCTCTTCCGTGGATCTGGAACCTGTGAGGGTCTCCATAAGAGGGAAGCATCAGACTATGGTGCATAAAGACGTCGTTGTTGTTGTTGTTGTTGTAAGGAAATTGCGTTCAGGATGTTGATGGTAGTAAGAGGGACTTGCAAGGAAATTACGGTTCAGGATGTTGTGCAACAGCGTGATTTCCCGAACTGTAAAACCGCATTGGAGGCGGCTTGTTCAATCCCATGGAAGACGAAGAACTAGGAACCTGTTCTTTAGGTTCTCAGCAGCCACATTGCAAGACTGAACAAGCTGTTCTTTGAGCTTATCCAACTGTCTCAGAAGTCCAGCTCGGTCTTGCTCGATTGCTTCGTCGTTCTGATCTTTCAAATGTTTCTGGAACTCATGGAGTGAATTTGGGAAGTAGTTAGTAGTAGAAGAAGAAGTGCCTTCATCTCAAGGATACTTTGAAGTGGATAATTTGTTGATGGCACCATCATAATCGCATCTCTTGGTTGTTCTTTTCCTAAACAGATCCAAACCCGATTCTTGTCTCCCCGATTGAGATTTCGGGTCATCTTTATCCCCCAATACAAAGCTGTTGCCGGCATCAAAAGCTTTCGGCTTTGAACAAGGATCACTCTCAATAGTAACTGGAATATTTTGCTGGTGTCTCAAAGAAGCAGAAAGTGATGGAACATCAGAGTCAGATGATGTTGCACTAGAATCCGCAATTGCTTTTTTTGGGGAACTACTAGAGTTAACTGAAACTGGTTTGGCTCTATCTGTAAGAATATTTATTCTTATATGTGACCTATGTGTCTAGGTTTAATATTAAAGATCAAGTTCATATTAAACTTAGAGAAATTCTAATATAAAAGACGAACACCGTGATGGATCGGTTTCGATAACAGTATTAGAATTTGGGTGTATTGATAACCCTCTTCCTTACCTTATGATATTAAAGTCTTTCATTAATGATCATCTGAAGTAGCGAATGGATAGCTATGATGTTACTTAGTTATGAAGTAACGAACGGATAGCTATGAAGTTACTTAGCTATGAAGTAACGAACGGATAGCTATGAAGTTACTTAGCTATGAAGTAACGAACGGATAGCTACGAAGTTACTTAGCTATGAAGTAACGAATGGATAGCTA
>PKML01067635.1:74975-85333 GCA_002933935.1 Eutrema yunnanense | reverse complement strand
CATCAGTTTCTCCATGCGTATACCAAATCTTATAACTCGGCATTAACCCATTCCTATAAAGATGCTTCCATACTTCCCCAACAGAGACTAATCTATGATTCCGACATTTATGACAAGGACAATACAATTTACCGTATTCCGACGTCATGCTATTGTTTGTCGCAAATGTCATGAATTCCTCAACACCTTGTGCATACTCATCCGTCAGTAAATTCGTCGCTGGATCTTGCCGTGGTCTATCCATCCACGATCGAAAATAATCTCTAGTGTTTGGATTTGAAGAAGACATTTTTTTTTGGTGTAAATTGTGAATGAGGGTGGTGTTGTATTTATAATTAAAATTTCCGCCGATTTCCGACCTATTTCCGACCAATCTAAAAAAATTCAAACGGCTAGTGCAACAGGCAGATTAACGTAAATATTTCGTCGGAATTTAGTCGGATTCCTGACTGGTTGGAAATTGGTCGGAAATTCCCGACTAAATTCCGACCAATTGCCGACCGTACTGATTTTCGCCAACGGATATAAACGGCAAATGCAACGGATATATTAACGTGTATATCTCGTCGGAAAATAGTCGGAAAATGCTCCGTAATACCGACCAATTTCCGACGCTTTTTACTCAGTCTCTAGTACGTCGGAAATCCGTCGGGATTTCCGACCAGATTTCTGACCAATTTAAAATGGTCGGGAATTACCGACCAATTTCCGACCGGTTTTTTTTAATCGGAATGTGGTCGGAAAATGGTCAGAATTTCCCGACCATTTTAAATTGGTCGGAAATCTGGTCGGAAATCGGGATGTTTTCTTGTAGTGAAGTAATATATATTTCCTAAATTAAGATATTGGTAAATATCCATATTCTTCATGTTTTCCATAATCTCGATATGGTCGATCTCATCGATCTCCCAATAGTTAGTACAAAAATAGCTTATTTTATGTTTCTTTTTCTTCATTTTCTCTATGTGTGGAAACATATATACATACATATGTATGCTCACAAATCCGTATATTTGTTTGAATGGAATTTAAATCATGCAAGTTCAGGTACTGAATGTGGTGCTCTTAATGCTTCTAATGGCTTCATGAGTAGCCATGTCTATGGATCTATGGTATGTGCGAAACTACAAGTCATTAAATTCAAACAATATCCTCCATATATGATATAAACAAAATAATGAATAATTGGATTTTTAGGTGTAAGGAACAAGATTGTTCTATGGGTGACAACAACGTAGGAGGTTGGACAAACACTATGGACCATAATCATCATTTCTCGGCTCCAGCTTACAACTTCTTCGATAGACCAAAGCCTCTGTTTGGTCTAGAAGGTCATCAAGAAGAAGAAGATGGTGGCGATGCTTATCTGGAACATAGACGTACGCTTCCCCTCTTCCCTATGCACGGTGAGGATTATATCAAAGGCGGTGGTGGTGCCAACTGGAAGTATGGACAATCAGGCGGTCGTGATTATTAAGTCAAATGACATTTTTTATTTTAAGTGATGAGTTTATAAGAAATAACACAATTTAGTCATATTATTCTATCCAATATCACACTATTTAATAGAAAACGATTATGCATTTAAAACGTAAGAAAAAAACAATTGAAATAGTCTTTAATTCCATTATTACCACTTATTCTTTTTTTTGGGTCAAGATACCACTTATTCATTTATCTAAATAAATCAAAATTCATTGTTATTTAGCTCATTCACCCAAACTATCACTTTTTTGAAGTTTGCATGAGAAAATTGAATAATGTCGAATGACCAAAAAGAAATTTGGATTGAAAAACCAACACAAGTACATAATATAACCAAAATTATGTTTACTTGCACTTTTGATATCTTATGGTTTACATTACAAACAACATCTACAAAGATGTCTCTCCTTCCACGGTGATACTCCGGCCACCATCTACGCTACTGCCGTAAAATATGTCTTCCTGACTGTTATCATGGTCACTGCCACTACATAAAAAGTTTTGGAATTGAGACTAAAATGAGAGAAACAAATATATTTGTATTTTCAAAATTCATTTTTAAAAAAACTAAAATCTACAAAAAAATCAAAAACCCAAAAATTAAAAACCAAAGTCCAAAAACTCAAAACTCTTCAACCATTTATAGCCCTTTAAGTTGGATGCCCAAAATAGAGGCTATAGACGAGTACCCAAAATAGAGGCTATAGACTTTGTCTTCTGCTTCTTGTTTCCGGTGGGATCTGATGGAGTATATGTTGGAACTAATTTTTTGTCAAAACTTGAGGGCTTGGTAAAATTGTGTTAGTGTGAAAAGAAATGAGTTAAGCTCATTCAAATGAAATGTTTTCATTGGCTTAGAAATGTTTTCTCGTGTATATATTTTTTGGAATAGTTGTGTCATTGATTTAAATGATTAACAACATGAGAGAAGAAAAGACCACATGCGCGTCGATCGCATCTTGGGCCTGTTTGGGCTCGTGGACTTTTTTGAAGTATCGATCGATACCCCTAGGTATCGATCGATGCTCTTCGGGCTGACTTAAAAAATCGCAGCCGCAAGAATATTCTGAGGAATATTCCTTTTCTGTCTGAGAAAAACCCTAGCCTCTCTCCTATATATACTGGCCGATTTTCACCTTAAAAATCATCCTCTGATACACTAAAAACACATCCTAAAAGTTCTAGCAAGAGTTCTCTCAATTCCCTACTGCTTAGAGTAAGTTTCTATTCGAGAGTATCGTAGTTATAATGTTCGACAGATCTGATATCAAGTGTAGATGATACATATTACTTTGGTTGTATCCTGGGACTCATGGATCTATTATAACCCGTCACACTACGTGAGATTCTTTGAGTTAAGGAAAGAGATTCATCTCGCCTCAGCAGATTTATTTATGCTTTAATCGTTTTATGAATCATATGTTCCTTACTGTTTATTTATATAATCGTGATTAAATCTTATCCTGTCTATTGTGCGAAATTTTGGTCCTACAATCTTAACTCAAAGAAGATCCGATTTTGTTTTATTACTTCAATCGGATCTTTAATCACGAGTAAATAAACGTTTTCAAACGGTTTTTAAAACGATTTTTCTACTGCTAGTGATACTCAAACGTTATCAAAAAGCTGTTTAGCAACTTGAAACGTGTAGTAGAAGCAGAATTGCTTTAAACATCTTCTATAACCGTCTATAATTGCGATTATTGAACGGTATAATCAACGAACACATCTTGTGATTCTTGATAGGTTTGATTGCGATCAGAACCGTGTAAGCATCGATCGATACTCTGCAGTATCGATCGATACTATACAAAATTTTTATCGATCGACACTGAGGTGCATCGATCGATACTGTGCAAATAGTAGTATCGATTGCACTGAGGTGCATTAAACGATACTTTGCATCGAGTGGTATCGATCGACACTGCGGTGTATCGATTGATACTATGCAAAACTTGTATCGATCGACACTGAGGTGCATCGATCGATACTGTGCATCAACCAAGTTGGATCTATGTCGATCGATACTGTGTAATATTAACATGTATAGATCGACACTGTGGTGCATCGATCGATCCTGTGTAAAATTCAATTGCATCGATCGACACCTAGGGTGCATCGATCGACACTATATGTGCATCGATCGACACCTGTTGAGCATCGATCGACACTGAGGTATATCGATCGATACTATGTAAAACTCATGTGCTTCGATCAACACCAAAGGGTGTATCGATCGACACTGAGTGCATCGATCGACACCATATGGGTGTATCGATATACATTTTGTGTGTATCGATCGATACCAAGGAGTATCGATCGACACCAATGTGATTTAGTTCGATATCAGTATTTGAATTGCGATTCTTAACTTTACATATCGGTACTAATTGAAAGTTGTGTTTCTTTTGTCTTCACAGAATGACAAACGACGTTGACAACAACTCTGGAACAATTGAGAAAACCAGTGACAAAGTGGATCAAACGACTGCGAGTCCGATCGAAACGGTGAAAGTTCCATCTGGGAATCACGTTGCTCCTCCAAGCAAGTTTGATGGGACATCGTTTAAGATGTGGAAAAGAAGATGTTCTTCTACCTGACAACGTGGAATCTACAGAAGTACACTAATGAAGTGAAACCTGTTCTGCCAGAAGACAAAACTGATCCACGTGCACTTGCGAGTGTCCACGCCTGGGAACATGCTGACTTCTTGTGCAAGGGCTATATTCAGAATAGCCTTTCGGACTCTCTATTTGGGGTGTACGAAAATGCTGAAACCTCTAAGGACCTGTGGGATTCCTTAGACAAGAAGTACCGCATTGAAGATTCTGGTACTCAGAAATTCACTGTGGCGAAATTCGAGCAGTACAAGATGGTGGATTCAAGACCACTAATGGAACAAGTCGATGAGGTGCAGAGGCTCTTACACGACATTTATGCTGAGGGAATGCGGCTGTGTGAAACCTATCAAGGTTGCTGCATCATTGAGAAGCTTCCTCCTGGTTGGACAGACTTCAAGAACTACCTCAGGCTAAAGAAAAAGAAGATGAGCCTTGAAGATCTGACTGTTAAGCTTCGCGTCGAGTCGACGAATCGAGAACAACAGATGGGTGTAGGTGTGAAAATTTGCGAACAGAATGTGAACATGGTTGAACACCAAAACACCAATCAAGGCAAGTGGCAGAACAAAGGACGCCTAAACAAAGGCAAAGGGAAGATGCCACAAAAGAACTTCCAGAAGTTCAAGAACAAGAGCAGTCAGAATGGTCAGACTTCTCAAAGGTTCTCTGGAATATGTAACTTCTGTGGAAAGCAAGGACATAAATCCTTCGAGTGTCGCAACAAGAAATCTCAAGCGAACTTGACAGAAGCCGATATGTGTGTTGTGGTCACTGAGGCCAATGTTGCAGAAAGCCATCCAAAGACTTGGTGGTTTGATACTGGTGCAACCAGACACATATGTATGGATCGAGAGATGTTCTCAACATACACAAAGACAAAGAATGGTGAAAAACTCTTAATGGGTAATTCAGCCTCGTCGACAATTGATGGTCACAGAAAGGTTGTTCTGAATCTCACCTCTGGACAGGAACTGATTCTCACGAACGTCGTCTATGTACCAGACATGCGCAAGAATCTGATCCCTGGATCGCTCATAAGCAAGCATGGATTCTCTGTGAAGCTGGAAGGTGATAAGTTGATCCTAATGAAAAATGGGACATATTTGGGTAAATGGTTTGTTTGTGATAATCTGTTTAAGATGTCTGTTGAGGCAGTAATCCGAAAGGATAATGTAACCGAGGCTTCCACCTCGAAGAACCCTAAGATTAATGATAAGAAACCAATTGCTTATCTCGCTGAGTCTTTTAATATTTGGCATGAACGATTAGGACATGTTAATTTCAAGTCTATGAGTAGATTGATGAACATGAATATGATTCCTAAATGCAAAATAAGCAAACACATATGTGAAGTTTGTGTCCTAGACAAACTCCCTAAAACGCCATCACCCAGCGTTCAAAGAACAACCGAACCTCTAGGTTTAATTCACACATATTTATGTGATTTGAAATATATTTAAACTAGAGGTGGCAAGAAATATTTCGTGACTTTCATAGACGATTGTACGAGATATTGTTACATCTTTCTACTGCGGAGTAAAGATGAAGCCTTGGACAAATTTAAAGAATATAAGCTGGAAGTTGAAAACCAACTCGGCAAGACCATAAAAAAGGTCAGAAGTGATAGAGGAGGTGAATATAATGAACCATTTGATGCATTCTGTAGAGCACATGGCATTATTCATCAAACAACTGCTCCCTACTCACCTGAATCCAACGGAGTTGCTGAAAGAAAAAACAGAACTCTCAAGGAAATGATGAATGCAATGTTGCAGGAATCTGGGTTAGCCCAAAACATGTGGGGGGAAGCTCTGCTTACCTCTAATTATATCCTGAACAAAATCCCACACAAAGTGATAGGAAAAACTCCTTACGAACTTTGGAAAGGTATTGTACCTTCTTATAAATACATGAAAGTGTGGGGGTGCCTGGCAAAAGTTGCAGTACCACTTCCGAAAAAGGTCACCATTGGACCTAAAACGGTAGATTGCATTTTCATCGGATATGCGCACAATAGTAGTGCCTATCGGTTTCTGGTACATAAATCAGATATACCAGATATTCATGTAAACACAATCATGGAGTCAAGGAATGCATCTTTCTTCGAAAATGTGTTTCCATGTAAGGATAGAGGAAATCCTAAACGAACTCGTGACGAACAAGATGCTAGCAATGAGGCAAGCACTTGTGGCACTTCTACAAACGAAGATGCATAAGAAGAAGTAGTTGAACCTAGACGAAGCAAGAGAGCTCGTAAGGAAAAGACATTTGGCTCTGAGTTCATAATGGCATTCCTCGCGGAAAGTGGTCCAAGAACTTTCAAGGAAGCAATGTCTACACCCGATGCACCCTCCTGGAAAGAGGCATCTAACAGTGAAATCAACTCAATTATGCAAAACCATACTTATGAGTTGGTAGACCTACCTCAAGGTTGCAAACCTCTTGGTTGTAGATGGGTCTTCACCACTAAGCTAAAAATTGATGGCTCTATAGACAAGTATAAAGCCAGGCTTGTGGTACAAGGATTTCGTCAAAAAGAAGGATTAGACTTTTTTGACACTTATTCTCCAGTGACGAGAATAACTTCGATTCGCTTATTGATTGGAATCGCAGCTTTAAGAAACCTTGAAATACATCAGATGGATGTCAAGACTGCTTTCCTAAACGGAGATTTAGAGGAAGAGATCTATATGAATCAACCTGAGGGTTATGTTGCTCCCGGACAAGAGAAGAAAGTCTGTAGACTTGTCAAATCGCTATACGGACTCAAGCAAGCTCCGAAGCAATGGCATTAAAAGTTTGACAGTGTAATGATGTCAAATGGCTTTCACATCAATGAATGTGATAAATACATCTATATCAAAAGTACTTCACAAGGTTATGTGTTGTTGTGTTTGTACGTAGATGACATGCTAATCATGGGTAGCAACAGAGATATAATCATTCAAACGAAGACCATGCTAAGTGGAAAGTTTGATATGAAAGACATGGGATTAGCGGATGTAATTTTAGGGATTAGGATTATTCAAAATTCAAAAGGAATAATTCTGTCTCAAGATCATTACGCTACAAAAATCCTAGAAAGGTTTAAGACCTACTCCAATGGGACTGCAAAAACTCCGCTTGATCCTCAACTTCACTTGATAAAGAATTCAGGTGAAGCAGTGTCACAAGTGGAGTATGCAAGAGTCATCGGGAGTCTAATATACTTAACGAATTGTACTAGACCCGATTTAGCGCACTCGGTAAACGTACTAAGTCATTACACGAGTAATCCAGGTCATACTCATTGGAAGGCCATAACTAGGGTATTAAATTATCTAAGATACACCAAAAGTTATGGGATGCACTTTGGTAAAGAACCAGCAGTGTTGGAAGGGTACAGTGATGCCAATTGGATTTCAGATTCAAGAAACTCCAAATCCACGAGTGGATATGTCTTTACTCTTGCTGGTGCAGCAATATCCTAGAAATTTTCTAAACAAACACTCCTGGCCAGATCAACCATGGAGTCAGAGTTTATTGGTTTAGATAAAGCTGCTGAGGAAGCAGAATGGCTTCGAAACTTTCTGGAAGATATCCCGATGTGGGAGAAACCAGTGCCAGCTCTACTAGTACACTGTGATAGTCAAGCGGCTATCTCTCGGGCAGTGAGTAATCTATATAATGGCAAGTCTCGTCACATAAGAAGACGACATAAGACCATTAGACACTTGATCTCAACTGGTGTAATATCGATAGATTACATCAAGTCGGCTAATAACCTAGCGGATCCGTTTACTAAAGGTTTGCCGCGAGATCAAATTGTAAAATCATCAAAAGGAATGGGTTTAAAGCCTATAGAAAAAGATGACGTTTGACATATACCCCACCTATGTGACTGGAGATCCCAAGATCTAGGTTCAAAGGGAAAACAAATTTGAACTGATTCAAATTTGAGCACTGTGAGACTATGTCTTTGCCCAATTCCTAGGATGATAAAACAGTGCTACCTGTGGATAGTAAGGATAAGCGTTGGTTTTTAATGATTGCATAGCTGTGTAGATAGTGGAGTGTGACATGACACTTCTGAAAACAAGCTAATAAAAGATCACCTAGTGAAGTGTGAAATGAGGGCCGTTTTTAGGAGAATGAAAGAGAAGGCTATATTCTCCAAATTCACTGACGAATACCAGGAATGTTCAAGGCCAAAATGAACACAATAGAGAACAAAGTTCTATGAGAAAATGTCTCTGTGCGATACATGTTGTCTAAGTTTACATCAAAATCCGGGTGGTTCAAGACATCATGTTCACCTCCTGGCCAAGTAAACTCGACAGATATTAAAAATGATTGGTTCAAAGCTGGAAAACGCTACCTCTCAGATACAGTTACATTTTCGTATACTCTCGAAAGTCTGTCTACGTCTAGATGAGTCTAGTCAAGTATGTCTAGTAAAGTCTAGTTTGTACAATTTTTTCGTATGTTTAGAGTCATTTCTATTCATGTGGGGGATTGTTGGAACTAATTTTTTGTCAAAACTTGAGTGCTTGGTAAAATTGTGTTAGTGTGAAAAGAAATGAGTTAAGCTCATTCAAATGAAATGTTTTCATTGGCTGAGAAATGTTTTCTCGTGTATATATTTGTTGGAATAGTTGTGTCATTGATTTAATTGATTAACAACATGAGAGAAGAAAAGACCACACGCGCGTCGATCACATCTTGGGCCTGTTTGGGCTCGTGGACTTTTTTGAAGTATCGATCGATGCTCTTCGGGCTGACTTAAAAAAAAGCAGCCGCAAGAATATTCTGAGGAATATTCCTTTTATGTCTGGGAAAAACCCTAGCCTCTCTCCTATATATACTGGCCGATTTTCACCTTAAAAATCATCATCTGATACACTAAAAACACATCCTAAAAGTTCTAGCAAGAGTTCTCTCAATTCCCTACTGCTTAGAGTAAGTTTCTATTCGAGAGTATCGTAGTTATAATGTTCGACAGATCTGATATCAAGTGTAGATGATACATATTATTTTGGTTGTATCCTGGGACTCATGGATCTATTATAACCCGTCGCACTACGTGAGATTTTTTGAGTTGAGGAAAGAGATTCATCTCGCCTCCTCATATTTATTTATGCTTTAATCGTTTTATGAATCATCTGTTCCTTACTGTTTATTTATATAATCGTGATTAAATCTTATCCTGTCTATTGTGCGAAATTTTGGTCCTACAGTATAATTATCAGGCTTTGAGGCTATAGACTTTGTCTTCTTCTTGTTTCCGGTGGGATCTAATGGAGTATAAATATCAGGCTTTTTTAGTTTTGATTGCCTTCTTAGTGCTCTTCCTCTTTTGTAACGTTGAGATACATGGCTTCTTTCCTGCTAGTTATTAATTTTTTCAGAGATGCCTAGTTTCGTAATATAGAATATATGATACGAATAAAACCAAATTCATTTGCATTGAAAAAGAACTATGAGGATGGACCAACCTCTTCATTTAGCTCTTCTTCAGGGAGATCGTGGTTATCATCTTCACCAACCTCTTCATTTAGCTCTTCTTCAGGGAGATCGTGGTTATCATCTTCATTCTCGTCAGCATCGTGGTTATCATCTTCATTCTCTGTCTCAGTCTGGTTATCATCTTCATTCTCGTCAACATCGTGGTTATCATCTTCATTCCCTGTCTCAGTCTTTTCATTCTCTGTCTGAGTCCCGCTACCATCATCTTTCTCAGTCTCACCACCATTCCTTGTCTCAGTCTCGTCATTCTCTGTCTGAGTCCCGCCACCATCATATTTCTCAGTCTCACCACCATTCCTTGTCTGAGTCTGGCCATTCCTTGTCTGAGTCCCGCCACCTTCCCTTGTCTCAGTACCAAAATTTTTTTGAGTTTAAATCCGGAGGGTCGAGCTCCATAAATTTTCTGTAAGTGGTTTTTTTAAGACTACGTGCAATGACACTTTTATCAACTGTTGATATATTTTAACATTAGTTAAAATATTTACAATGGTTTGTTGAAAAAAAAAATGATGTGGCAAGTTGGAGTGTTGATAAAATAATCAATATTTCTTTTCTTTTTAAAGTTATGATTATATTTATGAATCAAAATAATTATCTTTTATATGATTAGAATTTTTTTAAAACACGTACCATATGAATAACTTGAAAAAAACCAAACGGAAAATAATTTTTTTTTCTTCATATGAATTACGTTAAAAACAAATTATGCCAGTTTAAAAACTATTAAAATATATATTGAAACATGT
>PKML01067635.1:45854-71728 GCA_002933935.1 Eutrema yunnanense | reverse complement strand
ATCTCCTGTATATACCATCAGAACAATGCTTGTACAGGTAAGGTTCATCCCAAAAGAATCTCCTTATGTCACGCATGAACTTCTTCTTGTCATACTTCTTGAGGTGTTTTGGCTCTGCATCTGCAGCTAGGTAATTGGCAATATCAGCGTACCATGGACTATCAGAATCGGCTGCAGCGACGAGATGGTTTTCAGAAACACCAGGATGATCAACAATGAAAACAGGTTCGGAATCGCCAGGGTATCGACCGATACCAGCAGGGTATCGATCGATACTGAAACCTGCAACTCGTGAAAATTGCTGATTCTCTGCGAGATTCATCTGAAACCCAGTTTCAATGAAATAAATGGCTTCCTCAGGTAGTTGATCATCAATAGGGACGTCTGCATCGATCCGCATTCGCGAGAGATGGTCAGCGACTCCGTTCTCTATGCCTCTCTTGTCCTTAACCTCGATGTCGAATCCTTGTAGCAAAAGAACCCAACGACAAAGACGAGGCTTGAGATCCTTGTTATTCATCAGATACTTGAGAGCAGCATGATCCGTATGAACAACCACCTTGCTCCCAATCAAGTAGGATCGGAATTTCTCAAAGGAGAAGACAACTGCAAGTTGTTCCTTCTCCGTGGTGCTGTAATTCCTCTGAGCATCATCCAAAGTTCTGCTGGCATAGTAGATGACGTGCAGCTTCTTATCCTTCCTCTGACCCAGAACTGACCCAACAGCAAAATCACTAGCATCGCACATGATCTCAAAAGGCAGAGTCCAATCAGGAGGTTGCACAATAGGAGCACTCACCAAAGCCTTTTTGATCTCCTCAAAGGCTGCAAGACAATCAGGTGTGAAATCAAATTTGATCTACTTGCACAGTAAAGCAGTGAGTGGGCGTGCTATCTTGGAGAAATTCTTGATAAACCTCCTGTAAAACCCAGCATGACCAAGGAAGCTCCGAATATCCTTCACAGAAGTCGGTGGTTGGAGACTTGTCATTACCTGAATCTTGGCTTTGTCGACTTCGATCCCAGCTTCAGAAACCTTGTGCCCAAGCACGATGCCATCTTGAACCATAAAATGACACTTTTCCCAATTAAGGACCAAGTGTTTCTCTTCACACCTCTGGAGCACCTTACACAAGTTAGCCAAACAGTCCTTGAATGATGATCCATATACTGAAAAATCATCCATGAACACCTCCATGAAATCTTCAATCATGTCTGTGAAGATAGACATCATGCACCTCTGAAAAATGGCTGGAGCGTTACACAATCCAAATGGCATTCTCCTGTATGCGAATGTGCCATAGGGACATGTGAAAGTGGTCTTCCCTTGATCATCTGGATGGATAGGAATCTGGAAGAAACCTGAATATTCATCAAGGAAACAGTAGTAGGGATGACTAGCCAACCTCTCCAACATCTGGTCAATGAATGGCAATGGGAAGTGGTCTTTCCGTGTAGCTGCATTCAACTTCCTATAGTCAATGCACATTCGATGTCCAGTGATAGTCCTCGTAGGAATCATCTCATCCTTCTCATTCTTCACCACTGTTATCCCTCCTTTCTTAGGAACAACGTGCACTGGACTGACCCAAGAGCTATCTGAGATGGCATAGATAACTCATGCATCTAAGAGTTTCATGACCTCTTTCTTAACCACTTCCTTCAGGTTCGGATTCAGCCTCATTTGATGCTCGATTGAAGCCTTTGACTCGTCCTCAAGATGAATCCTATGCATGCACAGGTCCGGTGATATACCTGAAATATCATCAAGAGAATAGCCAAGAGCTTTGCGATACTTGCGCAGCCTGCTCAGCAGTAATGATTACTGGGAACGTGGAATTGGGACCAAGAAAACCATACCTCATATTCGCAGGAAGTGGTTTGAGTTCCACTTTAGGTGCTTTCTCCTCGCTCCAATCTCCAAGCCCAGCAGCTTGCTTAGTTCTTTCGGCCAAACTTCTTTCTGGCCGCAGGGTATCGATCGATACCAGGTGGGTATCGATCGATACTGGCAGTGCTGAATCGAGCATCTTCCCGTATTCAGCAGCAACATCACTCGAATTAACCTCTGACTCACCCGAACAGACCAAAGCTCTCTCCAATGGGTCCTCAGGATGCATCTCCAGGAAGTACTCTTCAGTAATGTCACAGAAGGTATCAACGAAGAAAGTCTGTCCATCGATGGTTGGTCTCTTCATCATCTTCTCCATGTTAAAAGTCATGACCAACTCACCAATGTTAAGAGCTATCTTCCCATTCCTGCAATCAATCAGAGCACCATCTGTTGCTAGGAATGGCCTTCCCAAGATGAGAGGATCTTTGGGTTCCGAATCATACTCCAAGACAATGAAATCAGTTGGGATTAAGCAATTCCCAATCTTAATCGGAACATCCTCAAGCAAACCTTCTGGAAGTCTAACTGAACGATCAGCGAGTATCAGTGAGATCCTCGTAGAAGTGAAGTCTGTCATTCCCATTCTCTTAGCAACCGAGTAAGGCATGAGGTTGACACTTTAGCAAGGTCACAAAGAGAACGCTCAAACCTGTCAGTAGCGATTGTGCAATCCATGACAAAGCTCCCTGGATCTGGTAGTTTCGTTGGGATCTTGTTGTTTAGGATTGCACTGCACTCGTGAGTGATCATCAGACAACCGTCTTCAAGGTTCACATTGCTGGACACCATCTTCTTGACATATCTCCTGAAAGCTGCAGAAGTTTTGATAGCATCGATGAAGGGAAGTTCAACAACCAGCTTGTCCAAAATTTCCTTGCATCTAGTGTCCTCTACTTCCTTCTTAGTCTTCCCAAGAGCTCTGGGATAAGGTATCCTCGGTATGTAGACCCTCTCTGGTACCGCTTTAGGCTTCTCCTTCGTAACCGCAAGTACTGCATCGTTTTCAGGTTCGGTATCGATCGATACAAGGGGGTATCGATCGATACACGGGATTTTGAGTTTTCCCGTGTAAGAATTTTGATCGGTGTCGATCGATGTTGGGTAGTGTCGATCGATGCTCTGGCGATTTCAGTGTCCTCGTCGTCAGACATCTCAAAATTCTCAGCAGGGTGGTCTACTCTTGCTCCTGAAGTGACCTCCTTACCACTTCTCAAGGTAATTGCATTGATGTGTTCCCTTGGGTTTTCTCCTTTTCCTGGAAGAAAACCTTCTTGTCTTCTCGAACCTTCTGAAGTCTGAGCTACCTGAGTTTCCAGCTTCTTCTGACCAATACCAAGAGCATCGATCCTTCCACTCAGATCTTTGTACATGGCGTCCATCTTACCATTGAAGGTCATTGTGATCTGCTGCTGTCCTTGAACGAGTGTTTCAAGCAAGGCCTCAATCTTGTTCTCTGATGTTTTAGCAGTCACAGGCTCATAAGAAGGACTTCCGTAGTTCCTGGTGTAACCGCTGTTCTGGGCAGGTTTCTGGTTGAATCCTCCTTGCTAGAAGTTGTTGTTGAAGTTCCGATTGTTGTTGAATTGGTTCCTCTGTCCCTGAAAACCAAAACCACCAATGTAGTTGACATCTTCTGCTTCACCCTCGTTGAACACCTCAACATCTTCAGCAAAATGAATGGCCTTTGTTGTCTTTCCCAGCAGAAGACTGTGCATAGAATCCAGCTGAGCCTTAACTTCAGCGATCTGCGACCCATCCTGATTTCCAGCCAGCTTCTTGCGCTCGAAATCTGCACTCTTGGTGCTACTGCTGGATGCAAAGTTCTCAATCAACACGTAAGCGTCCTCAGGATACCTGGTGTTGAAATTACCATTGCTTGAAGCGTCTAGAGCCATCTGATACCTCCAATCTACTCCTCTATAGAAGATACCCAGTAGCTGCACATCAGAGTATCCGTGATGTGTACAATCTCTCTGATACGATCTGAATCTCGTCCAAGCAGCCTTAAACGCCTCAGTAGGTCCTTGAGAAAAAGTGGAGATTTTATTCCTCAGATCTTCAGATCGTCCATCATCGTAGAAATTAATCAGGAAGGCCCTCTTAGTGTCCTCCCAATTAGTTAGCGATCCAAGAGGTAGCTGCCTCAGCCAGTAAGTAGCATCTCCACCTAGAGAATAGGGGAAAAGCTTGCAGAAGAGATAGTCGTAGGACACTCCATTGCTCTTGATGCTAGTGACCAAGTCCTCGAACTTCTCCACATGGTCCATCGGATGTTCATGAGGAAGACCATGAAAGAGATGATGTCCCACTAGAGTGTAATAAGCAGGTTTCAGCTCAAAGTCGTTCCTCTCAAATGCAGTAGGACGAATCGCTGACCGATTGGCGAAAAACTGATCCGGCCTGTTGTACTCACCAATCGTTCTTCCACGATTAACCACAGCGTTCCTCGCGTTCCCAGCGACATTCTCAGCGACAACAGGAGCAGGTGGTATGACGATTCCCTCTCAATCAAGACGTTGTCCTTGCTCATTGCATAACCGACCCTCTTGGTCTCTGTAAGCACCAGCTGCATCTCGAACCAAGCCCACTTGATTGTTGTTCATCTTAGCTGATTTCTTTGCTTTCCTGTTTGTACGTTCCACAAGTGCTAGCTGTTCCAGTGATAGATCAACTAGCAGAGTGCTCTTTTTGCTTCTGGTTTCTCGATTAGGCATGCACCTGAAATCAAAAGTAAAGAGCGTAAGTTACTGAAATTGACGACGGGTATCGACCGATACTCAAGGGTATCGATCGATACTCGGGCGATTTAGACGAATTTCTTAGCTAAAATCTAATGGCGAATTGAGTCCCCGGCAATGACACCAAATTTGATATGCTCAAATTAATACCCTAAATAGTACTAAAGCAGTTGATGCAGTAAATCAGGGGTCGAACACAAGAACTCAGTTATCACACAATATATTGTATAGATCCAAAACACGCTAAATCAAAAGATGTAATTGAAAACAAGTATGCAAGTAAAAGTGTTGTAAATTCAGTTGGAGGCAGATAGGCTCATGGTATTTCTCAGAAAATCAATGAATGCAGCTAAATTAACTAACATGATTCAGATTTAGCACGGTTCTAGAACTCAAATCACTAAAATATAGCTAACCAACTCTCGTTGCGAAAACTATCTAAATCTAAATCCTAGGAAATTCCAAATCTCTTTGCGAATCCTAAAGTCTAAATCAGCTTTAAAGTTCAGGTTTGATATGTTCACAAATTAATTAATCCAAATCTCTTTGCGAATAATCAATTTGCTCACTATAGATTCTATCAGGTAATTAATCGCACTCTCGTGCCTAATCAATTATCCTAAGATCTAAGTTCTAGGTGATCAATCTAGAATTAGCTTTGAGAAAAACCTATGGTGAAGAACTAATTCAGATAGTGAATCCTAACAGATAATCAACCTAGCATTCAAAGAAATCCCTATGAGAAAACCCCAAACCTAACAGGTGATCTACTCAGACATGGAAATTGAATCAATAAACATGTTTGAATAAATACTTAATAGAAAATAAGAAAGAGTAACAAGATGTTTTGAGATCTGAATCTCCGACGAAGGGAAATTCAGACTTGTCTCTCTTCTCACCAAGTTCTCTCTTAAAACCAAAACAAAATAAAGCATAGTCTAAACAGATGGCTGAAAACCTAATTATATAGCTAAAACACGAATTGGGGTCTTCTTGCAAATATCAAAGTCTTCTGGGCACTTTTGCAATTCTTCAAGTCTTGGGAAAAAGTCGCGGCCCATGAATTCTCGATGAGTGTCGATCGATACCAGGGGGTATCGATCGATGCTTGTCGCTCAGATCGGGCACTTAGTTATCAGACTTCAGTTTTGCTCCAGAATGCTCCATAAACTCCAATATCTCCAGAATGCTCCATAAACTCCAATATCTCCAATGATACTCCAAATGTGCTAAAACTTGTAAAAGACTCTAAAAGACTCCAAAATACTATAATGACTCTATAAAAATGACTTATATCATGGTTTAAACAGGGTAAAAACCATGATATATCATCTTCCTAAAAATAATTGATATTTTGCTTTCTTGCATTACTTTTAACTAAAATAATTCAGATATTTAAATGTGGTTTCAATATTTTTTAGTTTACTACTATAATTAAACAATAAAATGAACTCTTCTATACACAATAAAATAATAGTTGTAAAAAAATATTGTCTAAATAAACTCCGAATATAAAACTTTACAAACGTCGAATTATATTAATATGTTTACTAATACTCTACTATTCCACAATTAATCTTTGATGAACTAGACAAATTTTAATTCATATATATATATACTATATCAAATATCATATCAACTAATAAAATAAATAAAATAAAATAATTATTAACTATTTTCATAAAATAAAAATAAAAAATGACTCCACGGTATAGCGTGGGTCAAAACCTAGTAAACGATTAAAATGAAACATTAGTTTAGAGTGTTTTTTGTTAAAATTTGATATATCTACCAGATTTTTCGAAATAACAGGAATAATGAACATTGGTCTAGTGGTTGTGGCACGTGTGACCTCCCTCGAGGTGTGGACTTCGAGTCGGCTGCTGTTTTTTTTTCATTTTTCTTTAATTAAAAAAATAAAACAATGTCCAGGGCGAGAATGGGATTCGAACCCTATATTCGACTTTCTCACGAACTCGATTCGACTCTCTCACGAATTCGACTCGACTCTCTCACGAATTCGACTCTCCCCTTTCACTCACCGGAGATTTCTCCATTCCCTTTCATTCACCGGAGATTTCCCTAGGACCCTTGTGAGACCAGACCTCATCGATGTACCGTGGGTCGACGGTGGCGGTAGAGGAGGAAGGAGACGAATCAAAAGAAGGAGAGGAAGAGGAGAAGAAGAGACGAAGAGGAGAAGAGAAGGTCGATGGCGGCGATAGAGGAGGAAGGAGACGAAAGAGACGAAGAGACTAAAGAGACGAAGAGAAAAAAGGAGACGAAGGAGAAGAGGAGAAGAGGAGAAGATTTATGTCCATTGGATTCAGTCTCATCAATGGTACACGTTAAAACAAAGTGCAATCCTCCTTTTTATGGACTAACTATTGAGAAACTTTGTTACTTTTATCTTTTGGTAAATTTTATAATTTGTGGTAATTTGGTATTATAGTTTTATTTATTTATTAAATATTGATGTTTGAGGGTAAAGTTTAAGGTTTAGAGTTTATAATTTAGGGTTTGGAAGTTTAATTTTAGGATTTTGGAATTTGGGTTTTAGGATTAATAAAATGGTTAGTTTTGATTTTTTTAAAAAATCTCAAACCTCAAACCTCTAAACCTCTAAACCTAAACCTCAAACCTTGATGAAAAGAATTTTTGTGTTAAGTTCATATCAATTACTCAAACCTACTCAAATCATTGTAGTATTTGAGGATCGAACCAAAGAGGTTAAGATCAATGCACAAAGAATACAAAAATCTTTCTAATCTAGAGCAAATCTTTTGGGTTTTTATGTTTATAGAAAATAAACAAATGCAAGAAAGAAAACAAAAGATAGAAATGTTGGGAAATGAATTAACTATCAAGAAGATGATTAATGAACAAACAATGATGATAAAGATTGAATTAAACACTATCCTAGAACATGGAATTCACAATTTTGACTAATCCACTCTTGTGGCACTAATCACTTTGTTAATCACCAAATCAAGATCAAACTCTCGTTTGTGATAAGATGATTAACAAGCTTTAATCTCCAATCTCACTTAGTTCACTAATCACCCTAGACATCAACTCTCATTGGCTATGCATGAAAAGCTCACAAAAGGTTTGGTTCAAGCATTTCATCGAACACCTATCGGGCGTGAAATGCTTAAGCTGTAGCTTTGATCTCTCAATCCAAAACTAGCATTAAGAGCTAACCTAAGTGAATGATCTAACAAGATGCAACCTAAATCATCATCATCTAACCATCAAGACAATTGACTAACGATGCCTAAACATTCAATGCACATTTATTCTTATGACATGAACACTTTCAAGTAGATTAGTTCACTCTCATGACACTAATCATTGTACGAATCATCTAAAGTCAGCATCCACCGATCACTTAGATTATCCATAATTTACCACAAGTCCATTTTAGTCAACAATTGATCTTAAAGTCAGCATCCACCGATCACTTAGAATGAAAAGCATGCTTAGAAGTTTTCTAGACATTTCATCGAACACCTTGTGTGCATGAAATGACTAAGTTCTAGAAATGAGTTTTCAATTCAATCCTAGCATTAAGATCCTTCCTAACATGAGAACAAATGTTTATCTAGTTCTAAGCATCAACAATCAACCATCAAACCATCCAAATCAAGGCCTAAACATGAAGAACAAGGAAGAATACAAGAGAAAAAGAGACATAAAGATAAAGAACAAGGATTAAATAAGCATAATATAAAGATAGGTTGAAAAATCCTTCACTAGAGTGGCATGAATGATGAAGATCCATCCAAAATCATCATAAGAAGAGTTTGGGAGAAAACCCAACTCTAGAGAAAAAAAAGCTTAATCAAGAAAATATGGTTTTTTGGGCCAAAATAGTGAAATGGGGCGAACCGGCTCGACCCGGGACAAACCGGGTACCGACCCGGTTCAAAATGGGTCAAATATGGTCTTGAGTAGCTCAATACCGAGGTCACAACTCGGTATTGCACATCAGTATTGAACATGGGTTTGTGCGGATGGTAATGTTGTAGAACCTTCGGTAAAACCACGATATCTTCTGGAATACATGTCCGAATGTCCTCAAACCACCTCATGTAAACAGCTACCACACTTGGCTACAACTATTATGAAGACTTCTTGAGTTTATTCATATCAAAAGGTCTTCGTTTTGCCAGTTCTTTGGACGGTGTCATCTTCTCACGGCCAGACAGACATACGTTCAGTAAATCCATTTTATCTCCCTATCCATACGTCCAAATAATCCGATTACAACTCCTGTGTAATACTGATTCACTCCTCTACAACTTCTATGAAGGCAGTTAAACTGAATCGGAATGTAAGATCCCCGTCTAGCCACATCTTTGAGACACTTTGGACGAGCTCGACTGGTTCGGGTGAGAGATGTCCAACACCGAGGTCACACATCGGTGTTGGACCTCGGTGCTAAGGTTTTTTTTGCTCCTAGTCACTTCAGAGAGGCAATGCCGAGGTGTTACACCGATGGGTGACATCGGTGTATTCCCCTGAGGCTTCAATACCGATGTCACACATCGGTGTTGAATAAACTGCCTCGGCCAGGCGGACATGTCTTCAATAAAACGGCCATATCTTCCAAACCACAAGTCCAAATCCACTGATTCTAATTCAAATGCCTAGAATCTTCCAAACAATAACAAGAATACATGCTAAGAGATGCAAAATATGGGAATATCAAACCTCTAAACCTAAACCTTATACCCTAAACCTTAAACCTAAACTCCAAACCTCTAAACCTAAACCTCAAACCTCAAACCTCTAAACCTAAACCTCAAACCTTATATTTCAAACCTCAAACCTCTAAACCTAAACCTCAAACCCTATATCCTAAACCTTAAACCTAAACTCCAAACCCTAAATCAAAAACTATAAACCTTAAACTTTAAAATCTTAAATCATATAAATTAAATCATAAACTATACAAACAAAACATACAATTATATACATACAATATTCAAGACTTATTCTTTTATTTTTCAAATAATTTTATTTATAGATTATGTTATACATACGTATGAGACAATAATTTATTGTATATTCCATTAATTAGGAAATTACAAATACATTATTTCAAACTCTAAACAATATTGACTAAGCAAACCCTAAACATTATTCCATTAACCGACACTCATCTAATCTTTCATCATCTTTCCAGAAGATCATACAATTGTTAATGAAAACATCAATTGCATGACATGGAAGCCCCAAATTACGCATCAATATGTCTGTCTCGTAATGTGAACAGGTTGCCTGGTTCCTTCTGGTAAATAATATGTCAAGATTCCGCATACCGAATCCACTAACTTTTCACTCATATTATGATCTGCCTTATTTTGCATGATTCGAGCAGCTAAGGATAACTGCGAGTGACCTTATTCTCGCAAACAAGACAAGGGCAGTGAAACATACCGCGATTTCTCTGCGCTAGAGGCTGGCTATTTGCAAATGCCACTAATTGATCCACCCCCGCTGTGAACTCTGCTGAGAGATTTTCCGTCGCTTCATCGAACCTATTATACATCCACTCCCGGAAATTACCATAATTGTAATTTCCCGACATTCTAAGTTGAGAAACCTTATTTTCTCTTTGATTTGTGTTTATAAACTCTTTCTTTGCTTTGTATTTCTACAATTGTGACAAGAAAATTCGAGTATGGCAAATATATAGAAAATTTCCCGACTGATTCCCGACTGATTCCCGACTGCAAACCAAATTAGGTACACCAACCACCAAATGAAATCCACGTGATCTATAACTACTTTTTGCTACTGTTCTACGACCCACCAAATTCAGTAGCAAATTAGTCGCTAAAATTACTACTGATTAGCTACTCCATGTTTCCGACTACAATTCAGTCACTAATCAGTCGTAAAATGGATACTAATTAACGACTGGAATTTTTAGTCACTAAATACCTACTGATTTGCGACTGTTTGGAAATAGTCGCAAATCAGTCGGTTATCAGTAGCGAAACAGTCGGTAAATTTACCGACTGCCTAATCAGTAGCAACAATCAGTAGCAAAACCCTGTTTTGGTGTAGTGTACGACAATTTCAATCACCGAACACAATATCAATCCGAAATAGAAGATAATAGGTACTTCTATGAATTTAAGAAACTCACTATCATCTGCTTAGTATTCCCAATTCAGCGGCGATTCGACACAGTACCATCTTCCATGTTCCCAATTCGACACAATATCTTCTATATCTTCTTTTTGAAGTTATTTGTGTAATTACTTACTTCTATATCTTCTTGTTGTTGATTGAAGATTGTCAGTTGTTTACATTATCGATTTTTCATCTCTTCGTTGAAAAGAATCTGAATTTATTGCTTTGAAGCTCTACTCTTCTCTTACATCTTTTATTTTGTAGTATGCCCATGCTCTGCTTTGGTGAAAAGAGTTATACCGAAGTTGGTAAGATTGAGTCTACGTGTGATATTAAGGCGGTGGTAGAAGACCTCGACGAAATTTTGTCAGATAGAGAAATCCGATGGTTCAAAGAGCATCCACAATTTTGTCACATGTTTCATATGCTCAATGACCCTAATCGTAAGCAAATGAGTTTCTGGTTATTACTTCACCGAACCGCTAAAACTTTGATGAATGATGAGTGTTGGTTCGTAGTAAACGGCGTTCCTATTAGATATTCGGTTATAGAACATGCCTTGATCACCAGTTTATTTTGCCATCCGCTTCCAGATGGTTACAAAGTAAATTCGGGTAGTTATGAGTTTATTGGTAGATGGTTTGCATGTTCAGTCAAAGTAAATATCCCAAATGTGCTTTCATGTTTAAAGTCGATGGAAGAAGTTGATGAGGATGATAATCGCTTAAAAATGGATGTGTTATATTTCCTCGCAACTATTTTCGATCGAAAGAAAAATATCGGGACAACAATAGACGATTTTTAACCAATGTAGTTGATGATTTGCCTTTGTGTAAAAGCTTCCCTTGGGGAAGCTACACGTTTTTGAATTGTGTGGAAAAGATCCGTCTTATCACAGAAAGATCGAAAGGCATTGCGCAAAGTACATATGTTTTTCCTGGTTCCATCCTTGGTTTGGAGGTATATTTTTTTTGTTCTGATCTCTTTAAAATTTGCTTTCATATATTAGAGACTCAAAACTACTTCTCTTGCAGCGCTTGGCTTTTGAAAGCATCTCAAATCTGAAGAAAGCATTCCTTGAAGATGTAGTAGGAGCAGATGGTGCAAATCCTAGGATGTACAAAACAAGTTTTGTTAAGACCTCTCTCAAATGTTATGCACTAGAAAGCATATATGAAAAGCTTGGTGATACTAAGGTTAGTCACTGCCGCATCTCTCAAGCTAGATTACTTTTGTTAGGTCAATGCGCATAGAAGCAGGAACCTAATTCCAAACAACACTTCGTTACCATAATCCTTTTGCTAGCTGACGATTTCCCATTTTACCAGAGCCTATTTTCGTTTAATTGATTCTAACATATTGGTTTGACTTCCGTGTTACATATTCCATTTTTATTCTCAATCTAATGAGTAGAGATCCAAAAGAGTTCTTCCTTAAAGATTACTCATTTTCGCTTTAGCTGATTTGTTCTATTGCTGAAGTGTGGACATAAGTGAGGAGAAATTAGGTTACTTATTTTAGGTCACTGCCGCATATTCTTTATAGACGATACTTACATATTTTGTGTAATTATTTTTTTTATAAGAAATACAAAGTAATTTGGAATGCAAACCGGTTGAGGAACCTCTTTTGGCGAACATCGTTGAAAACACCAATTTTGTTGACCTACAAATTACCTAGAAAGAGAATTTAAGACATAACAAGTTTGTATGGTGGGAAGATCTCTACAATAGAGATCTGTCGAATCGAAAAAATAAGAGAGTATATGAGGAAGAAGCTGAAGCTGAGGAAGGAGCTCCAGCAGCTGAGGAAGGAGCTTGAGTTCGGGGAGCAACTCGAGTTTGGGGAGCGATCCGCATGATCCGCATGATCCGCATGATCCGCACTTGTACCTCATGATCCACACTTGTACAGCCATATGCTTGGTCCGCACATGTACCGCATGATCCACACTTGATCCGCATGATCCGTACTTTTACCGCATGATCCACACTTGTAGAGCCAATAATTTATATTAAATTTCTCTCCATTAATTGGAAATTTTTCATTTTTAATATCCACACCATTATGAGAAAAATCTATATATACTTTTTATCGGAATTTGTCCAACACACATTGTATCATCAATTATTGATTCCTAAAATAGGGGAAAAAGAGGAAAAATAAGAAAGAAAAATCTCTTTTTAGTCTCCCTCATTTATTCTCCGCTTTGCAATTTTCTGGTTCATTTCTTTCCCTCTCTGCCGATTTTTCATCTCCATATTTGCTTTGTTTCGTCCGTGTCTCAATTTGAATCTCTACTGTGTCGGATTGTGAGTTTTGGGTTTTGTTTGCAGGGCGAAAAGGGTGATCGGTGGCTGGGAAAAAAGAAACGAGCAAATAGTCCCGACCGAAGGGAGCGACGATGGAGAAAACAACGAAATGAACTTAAAATTTATTAAATTACTATTAGTTTAGAATTATGAGAAATTGTTTAGTAACAATGCATTTATAATCAAGTATTAATTTTTTGTGTAAAAATTCTAAAAAATATATCAATTTGAAACATATGGTGTATATGCTATAGACTATGTTATAAATATTTTATAGGTAATAATAATGATATTAGTTGTTACATCTCTTAATCACTCTTATATTTTTGTAGATTTTATTAAGTGTCAGACCGTCATAACGCATATTGTTGACGAAAAAAATAACATAATAGGTAAGAGAATAAGAAAGAGAGAGATACCACTTGTCATATCAATAAAAAATTTGTTTGGAAGATTTTATTTATGATGAAAAAATAATTTTATTAAGAAAATATGTCTTACTAATTTTATTAAAATGGATATGCATGTGTTCATTGTCTGAATTGCATTCTCTTATAGTAGTCTAGATCTGGTTGTGAATCAAAATAAACCAAATGTTTGTCATCGTTTATCTTCTTAAGAAACACACCAGTCCACCACCCATCTCTTTGAGCCGCCACCACAACATAGCCTTCCTCAAAATCCAAAGGGACGAGCTCCATAAATCTTATGTAAGTGGTTTCCCTAAGACTACATGCAATGACACTTTTATCAACTATTGATATATTTTAACATCAGTTAAAATACTTACAATGGTTTGTTGAAAAAAATATGATGTGGCAAGTTGGAGTGTTGATAAGATTCAACACCGTGAAAAGCAAAGCATGGGCTACTCTTGCGTGACGTGGCAGATTTTAAGCTGCGCTGACCAGAGAGAGATAGAGTTCGCCGCCATCCCGTCTCGCCTTGACGTGTCCCCACTGCTGCGCCACCGTCGCTCCTTCTCCATCATCATCTTCTTCTTCTCTCTTCTCTTCTCTGTTGCGTATCATCGTTCGTGTGTGGTATGTGCCTCCACCATCACCACCACCTATGTTCTTTGTCGCCGAGCCACCGCCGTGCACCAGGGAAGACGCCGCCGTCGAGCTGTGGAGTCATGACCTAAGGTGGTTTTGAGTTGTGGCTTGCGTTGCAAGTTACTGCTGTATCCCCTTCGTTCGAGTTCACCGTCATCATCAGACACTCCGATTTCCTCCACCAGACTCATCTCAGCACTGTCACTGCTCCGCCGCCGCCCGTTCGCTGATACGACCAGCCGCCGTCTTCGTCGTCTTCGCCGCATGTCTCCGCTTCTTCTTCACGATCGTGTATCACCACCATCCTTGGTCAACCAAAGTCGACAAAGGTGCTTCCCTTGCATCTTTCCAAAGGAGAAGTGGTTTGTTATTCGTAGTCTAGAGGCTAAGGTGAGGACCGATCGTGAACTCTCTCTATTCTTCATTCGTGCCGTGTCGTGACGAGTAGTCACTTGTTAAACTTTGCATCCTATGGGTAGTTATAAGTCTACGCGTAGTTGTTTGACGTTTGATTATATTATGTGTATATATATAAATATATCAGTAGATAAGATTTGTGGTTTTGGTGATGTTCGTAAACACTTAGACGTGTAGGCTGTTAAATAGAATACGGTTGAATGATGATATGAATAATGCGTGTGTGAAAGATATTATTTGGGCATATTATATGCATGAGCATAGGCCAAGGGGAAAGGGGTTTGTTAGGCGGTTAAGCCGCGATAAGGGGTCTAGGAAAAAGGGGATATTTTGTGCCCCTTGGTTCGATGAGCCTCCCTGAGCTTGGTTGTTGTTTGGCCTTGGTTGGTAGCCTGGCTGGTAGGTTGAGTTGTAGTTCCCTTGTCTTGCTTGAAAACCTCCTTGATTTGGCTAGAAACCTCCTTGATTTGAATAGAAGAAAGGTCTAGGTTGGAAACCTTGTTGTTGGAAGCCTTGTCCTTGTTGTTTCTGTTGAGGGGGATAGACTTGGTTCTGAGGATTCTCCACATTGGTGCTCCTATAAGACAGATTCGGATGATTCTAATATTTTTGGTTGAATCCTCCTTGGTTTCCTATGTAGTTGAGTTCTTCTTGGGATTTTTCACTTCCCTCTTTTACCACTTCTTGGTACATCTGTTGCTGCCCTTCAAACTCTCCCACATAGTTGATCGATCTTTGGTTCACAAGTAAAACTTTGTCCAACTTATCGTTGATCCTTGAACCTTTGATCTTCGTACCTTGTATCCCTCACCGTTCGATCATATTCACCTCCATAACCTTGATCACTTTGAGCTAGATTCTCAAATAGTATCTATCCATTAACAACGTCTTGGCTACCAAAACTCCCATTGCTTACCGTGTTCAAAGCGAGTTGGTATTTCTCTACAACTCCGCGGTGTAGGATCCTGAGAAGTGCTTCCTTGGAGACTCCATGGCGTGGACAAGCTCTTGTATAACCTTTCAATCTCTCCCACGCTTCATAAAACGACTCATTGGTTCCTTGCTTGAAGCTTGTGATGTCGTTTCTCAGCTTTGCTGTCTTTTGTCTCGAGAAAAACTTCGCCAAGAACTGCTTCTTGCATTCCTCCCAAGTTGGTATGGTGGTAGTAATAACACTTTTCTCCCATTGAGCAGCCTTATCTCCCAAAGAGAATGGGAAGAGAGTTAGCTTGACAACGTCCTCCGAGACTCCATTCATCTTTACCGTCCCACAAAGACGGTTGAACTGATCGATGTGATCAATCGGGTTCTCCAAAGCCATTCCCAAGAACCTTGAGTTCTGCACCATATTAATGAGACTTGATTTAATCTCAAAGTTGTTGTTCGCAAATGGTGGTGGCCTTATCCCAGTTAGAACCCCTTGTGTAGTGGGTTCATCGAAGGCACCAATCTTTTGTGGCTGTCTAGGATGATGGATTGGCTGCCTCGGGTCTAAGCCCACTCCTTGGACTTCGTCTAGTGGTGGTGGCGGTTGGTTCTCTCCTAGGTGAGGAGGATCATTTCGCTGAGCGTTCATGCTTAAACGCCTCACGTGCTCAGCACGTTCTCTGGTTGCTCTTTGGTTGTCTCTTTCGAGTCTTCGAATATCTAGCACAAGTGGTTGTAAGTTCTCTTGCCCTTGACTTCTTGTGTGCATACACCTTCAAAAACAGAGCAAACAAAACAGAGTAGTTTAGTGACAAAGTAAAGAAAAATACTTAGACTTAGATAGAATCTAAATCTCCGGCAACGGCGCCAAATTGATTCGTCTTCTTTCAACACATCAATTACCCTAATGTGTAGACTACCGCAATCATAACGGTTTGTCGTTGAGTACTTAGGGATCGAATCCATGGAGAGAAAGAACAGCACAGTAAGAATACAAGAAACTACTTAAGCTAAGCTAAACGATTTTTGTTGGTTTTCGTTCTAAGAACTAATTACGATAAAAATAAAAGTAAAAGACAGAGAATAAAAACATGCAGGACAATTGAATTGATTGTAAGCTAGTTTTAGAAACACATATTCAAAGAAAACAAGAAACTAAAACGATTTTACTCAAGAAGATAAAGATATGGATCATAGGAAATGGCTTTCGATTAGGAGTATTCGATGACTCACTAAAGATGTTTCTAATCACTCAATGAGCTGAATTCTATGGCAAGGAACACATATAAGTAGTTTAACTCATTCTCATGATGCTGAACCCTTCATTGATAATTCAAATTAGTTAATCTCTCAATTGCTACAAAATTATCAACAATCATAAAACATAAATCTTTTTTAGCCAATTAATGATCCTTAGTCATGATTCTCATCTTGCTAAGCATCAAAAACATGATTAGAAATCTTCTAGACAATTATCAAACCTCTCTCAAGTGTAATTTGTCCATGTTCTAGAAATTGAATAGCTAGTTCAATCCTAGCCTTAAGACCACCTCTAAACATGAGAACTTCTATAATCTTGTCCTAAACATCAAGAGATCATCATTTATCCCTCTAAATCAACCATTCCCACAATCCACAATAAAACTACTCACACATAACTAAATCACAAAACAAAACCGAACAAAAGCAAGACATAGTAAAAATAAGAAGATTGATGGAAAGAAGTTAAGAAAATCTTCACTAGAATGTTGTACATCTTGAATCTTTCATGAATTCAAGAGGAGAGAAGATATAAGTTCTCTAAAACAGTAAAAAGGAGCAGTTGGTGATATTTTTGTTAGTTGTTCGTTTTTAAGAAAGAGAAAAGAAGTGTTGCATTTATTACAAAAGGGGTTGGTCCCAAAGTCAGGGCAAAAGTCGTATCACGCTCTTGATCGGTTGTTCGATCGGTTAGCAACCGATCACATGTGTTATTTTCTTGGCATCGGCTTCTGCGATTGGTTAGCAACCGATCGAACTTGATATTTTTGTGGGATCGACCTTGGTGATCGGTTGTTAACCGATCGCACGTTGATTCTCGGTCTTCTCGCTCTTCATTTGATCTCTGTGGTTTTTCCTCGATCTTCAATCGTCTCCTTTCATCCAAGTTGATCCAAGTCACTCCCAAACACCCGAGAAAGGCTCTAGCAAGCCAAAAGAACACAAAAACGACCTAGGACGCCTAAAATGCAGTGTGACTCGCTTTGGACCTAAATGAAATGTATATATAACAAAAACTAGATGAAGTACAAGGAAAACCAAAGAAAATATGAGATTCAGGGTGGTAAAATACAGTGATATCAGTGAGTTCGAGGAAGTATGGGAGTAGACGTTTCGGTGTGGTGCAGGGGCTTTGGGAGTTTATTTATTCTTTCATTTCTATATTTCTATATTTATTTATTTATTATTTTCGCTTTGTAATTGTTTTATATTTTTAAGTTAAAACGTTTACTTTTGAGTTTTGGTTTAAATCATTGTTTTCAGTTCGGTTTTATGTGTAAGACATTTGGATTCGATCATTGGGAATACGATTGCATTGGACTTTAAAGTGTTTCTTGTGTGATAAGTCAATGCAATGACAATGCCGTCTCGGTTAAGTAAGAGCGGATTGTCTCAAAAAGTCAACTAGAATTTCTCTCTGCAATAAACAATTGTATATTATAAAATGCTATTTTCCCCGACATCTATGGAATCATACGTGTCGAGGAGTTCAATTCTAATGCATCAAGACGAGCCAATAAATGTTGGGACTAAGTTTTCAAAAGAAACAGTGTTTGTGAGAAACTACCTTAGTCTTTTTACCCTTTAGACCACTAGGAGAGAACCAAAAAAAATTATTTTTAAAAAACGATCGGTTCATATTATTTGCATCTAAACCGAATCCACAATGAGTCAAACTAAACAAAAATATTGAACCCACATTGCAGCACATGCTATAACTTCTCTTATGCAGCACCTGCTAACTTCTTATGATCGTTCCAAGAGGAACCCACATTGCATTGCATACTATCCATCCTGACGCAGGAGATAGGTCTCCACACACTTTCTAGGCATGAGCGTTCGGATATTTGAACCCGAACCGAACCGATATATTCGGATATTCGGGGGTAATCGGATCCCGGATTAAATATCCATTCGGATATTTTTAAAACTTCGGATCGGATCGGTTCGGATGTTTTTGGGTTCGGATCGGTTCGGATATTGTATTTCATATTCGATATTAATCCGAAAAGAATTCGGTTTCAGATTCTTCGGATATTTTGGAACCGAATATTACCGAACATGAAAAAAACCGAAATATCCGATAATTATTCTTTGCAAACATGAATGAAAACCTGAATTTGCATTACACATTAAACGTGTGCAACAATCCATAAAAAAACATGCCTAACACGAAAACAAAAGATGAGTTCCAATCCAAACATCGAAAGATAAATTACATAATCCTTAACAAAGTTCAAACTTCTAAGTTGAAAACTTGAAATGATAAGTGAGTTTTGAAAAAGAGTAGTAGAGTACTAAGGGAAGAATTGAACATGTATTGTGATCACTCCGAAGTCCAAAGTCCAAACCATGCATCTGTCAAACAAACAAAAATTCATACATTACTTACATAAATGGGAGACTTGAAATTGACTTGATTGATGAGATGTGAATCACTCATTTTGAATTGGTGGGATACCATATTCTATACATGTAAGACCATGTTCAAGCAAAATTAAAATTATGTAATTAAAACAATATTTCACAAAAATAAAAATTAAAGTGAAAATAATAGTATGTTATATGAAAGTTCTTTTATAAAACTATTCAAAAATTTAGTAGAATATTTCCATAGAGACAAAAACCAAAACTAACAAGCAAAATTAAAATTATGTAATTAAAACAATATTTCACAAAAATAAAAATTAAAGTGAAAATAATAGTATGGTATATGAAAGTTCTTTTATAAAATTATTCAAAAATTCAGTAGAATATTTCCATAGAGACAAAAACCAAAACTAACAAGTAAAATTAAAATTAAAATTATGTAATTAAAACAAGTTAATACACTAAAATTAAAATAGTAGATATGGTTTCGGTTTTCTTCTGATTTTTTCGGATTTCGGTTATTATCCGATCCGAACCTGATATCCGAAGTTAGTCAACCACGACACCCATTCGGGTATTTGAAGAAATCTGAACCCGAACCGAACCGAACCAAATTTTTTCGGATCGGTTTCGGTTATTTTTTCGGGTTCGGATAAAATGCCTAGGCCTACACTTTCTATCTAAATATGATTTTCCCAACTAATAAATATATTGTTTTTTCATGTCTACCATCACGCTGACAGCAAGACGGTCATGTCATCGGAGATGATCTTAGTTGGACACCATTTAGATTTTAAGTAATAAATTAAATATAGGTTTTTTACAAATTTATTTTGTGTTTTGTATGATTTCGCTATAAATAAAATATAGGCTTTGATGTAGCTTTATATACTATAATAACTAGGTGTTGACGACCTGCTAAGATATTTTTCTCCAGCGATTTGATGGATAGCTTGTAAAAGTATACCTATTTTATAGAAACTCTAAAAACTCTGTTTCTCTCCAAACTGGCCTTTTTTTTTTTTTTCTCTCCCTTCTTCAAACTCCTTTCTTTTGCTTTCTTTCTTTCTTGTCGCTTCTGCACTTCTCTATTTTTTCTTAGGGTTTGAATTTTCTTCAATGGGTATGAATGTACTTGCTATTCTCGCATACGTCGTTTATGCGTGTGCTATCGTCACTTGTGTGTTTCTCCTCGTTCGATTTTTCAAAGAAGACAAAAAAAGACAGACAAGTTACCAAACCAGTTACCAAACAAGTTACCGATGTAAGCACCATATTATTATGTTTGAATCTAAGCAAGTTACCGATGTAAGTTTCTTCTCTAATATGAAATTCTTGTTTCGGTAGTATCTGAGCTCTCCACACCACATTGTGGATTTAGAGATGTCTCTGGAAGCAACAACATGCACCTCTCCATTTTCCTCTGGGGAAGCAACAACCTGCTCCTCTCCGGAAGCAACGCCATGGCATGATCGCGTTGTGGTATCACCGAAGACCTATCTTTATATGTTGTAAGATCTTAACAATTTAGGGTTTTAGAACGTTTTTCCGGTAAATGTTTATGTTGCAGTTTTACAACTGGGAGTTGCAATTAGATAATATTTTTAACACAAGAGTTGTAATTAGGTATTGTTCTAACACAAGCGTTACAATTAAGTCTATCTAATCACAGAATTCTCATTGTATTTCATCTGTTTCAAGACTCTTGCTTTGCCTAGAAATCAATATTTAGTTGTTCGTAGGTTTCCAACATCGTGCATATAATTGTTGGCTATTTTTAGGCTTGCTTTATTTCTTGGGTTTACAATGTTTTGATTGCCTTTGTGTGAGAGCTAGTTAGTATATTAAGCATATCTAAAACTAGTTGGTATGTACACTTGATCCTTTCAATACATTGGAAATTTTTAATCCGTTGTTCATTTACCTTAGTGCACAGGGTCGTGCTCTGCCTCGTACTCGGGAAGAGGAGATTGTGGCTCGTGCTCAGGTTCAGGCTCAGGCTCAGACTACAAATATAGCATTAATAACGTGAATGAATAAATTGATGAATAAGATGATAAATGACATCATAGGGATGATGAGTTGAACAAGGAGGTAGAAGAAATTCTGGAGATGTGTGAGCATGACAAGTCTTCTCCGAAGATGCATATGCTGTCTTCTCCAAGGCTGTCAGTGAGGTATTCTCCTACGGCATCTCTAACATTTAATCAATTTCTAGATTATAAACTTATATGAAGTTGCCTCTGATATCTGTTTTGCCTTTTGTTTTTTTGCATAGTGAGCAAAATTGCACTAAGAAATATGCATTCTATGATGCTCCACCGATAAATATAATTCCACCGATTATAAAAATCACCAAATCTAAACCACATAAGAATGGCGAAAAGGTGGATGTGTATGGGGAGTGGTACAAAAGAATGACGAGTATATAAAGGCGGAGAAGGATTGATCGGAGAAGTAGGGATTGAAGCCAATGGTCCGTGCTCGTTTTCTAACCTTAGGATAGTTTTTGGGATACTCTATCCTGCATCTTTGCAAGTGTATAACTTTATATTTTGTAAGTACAATTTGCATTAGTCGTGTAATGGTTATTGCAGGAGTATCTTTTTGGAGAAAGCCGAGTTAGTGGAGTAGGATGATTGTATAACTTTATATTTTCTAAGTACAATTCACACTTATGTAATGGTTAGATTTGTTGATTATGTATTTTGTTAAGGCCATGTTTCTAATCAATTGATATCACCCACGTATCCTAGATATCGAAACATGTGAGCATAATCCATTGAGAAACTATGAAGAAAAACAGATAAATTCAATACTAAGGCAATTTCAAATGATAAATATGGTAGGCAAAATTAATACAACTTACATAAAAATTCAGAAAAATGAATAACAAATTGGATGATAAAAGGGACGACGAGGATGAGAAAAGTCGTGCCGTTTGTTTGAGAGAGGACGCCAATCCGATTCGTTTTTTGATTGCTTTCATTAAATTATACTTCATACACGAAATCAAATTATGTAAGTTACTACTCATTTATACTATTAAAAGAGAAGCACTTTGTGTAGCCAAACATGAAAAAAAATCTATATAAGGCTATAATTTATATGGATAACTATATCAGTTGCCAAACATATCTTTTTAAAAAATTATCTACATGATATCTTTATTGTTAGATATGGATATTCTAATTAATTCTAATATTTATAAATACAATTTAATCTCTATTTAGTTGATAAAACTATTTAAAAATTTATGTTTGGTTTAATCTGATTATTTATTTGAACCATAATTAGACCAAATGATATAAGTTTTACTATTAAAAACATTTTAACTTGATAAAATTTCAATATGGTGGTGCAGATTAAAAAAACGGGTTAACATTTTAACACTCATAAATATATATATGAATTTAGATTGTAATGTTTGTTATTATATGAATTTAGATTACTACACAATCAATATATATATATTGATTGTGTAGTAATCTAAATTCACATAATAACAAACATTACAAAATGGGTCAGAAAATTTAGTCGTCTTAGCGTCCTCCCTAAAAATTGGTCGCGCTCTGACTGAAATGTGAATTCTCTCCATTTTTTTATTATCTTTCTTCGGTGAGAAGAAATTTCCTCACTTAATAACGAAGATGTTTCAGGTTCTGTATATTTTTATAACTTGTATTAATTGGGGGACGATTTTTTCTAATATGTGTAGGCATCACGGTTTAGAATTTAGAGAATTCTGAACGGTTCAGAAAAAATCTTTTAAGATTGTTTTGGATTTACCTCAATGATAGCTCTGAGTTTCTTGATATCAAGTTTGACTTGCTCTTGCGAACTGTATTTCTTTTTCTTGTTCTGTTGGTCGATGTACCATCGAATCAGTTCCTTTTGTCTCATTCCAGGCAATTCATTTTTGGTAACTATTCCAGGAAAAAAATACACTACAAGAAAACTGCCCTTTTACAACTAAGAGAATCGTCGTAAACATGTTTTACGACGGATTAGCGACGATTAACGTTTCGTCGTAATATGATCGTCGTTAATTGGAAATCGTCGTAAATTGGTCGTAATATTAAGGAGGACTAAAAATCGTCGTAAAATCGATGTAATCAATTCGTCGTAAAATCGATGTAAATATTCCATCGATTTTACGACGAATACATTACATCGATTTTACATCGATATCACGATGAAACATTACATCGATTTTACATCGAATTATACAATTTTTTTTCGATAATCCGTCGTAAATTCGTCGTAATAGTATGAAACATTACATCGATTTTACATCGAATTATACAATTTCTGTTTTGATAATTCGTTGTAAATTCGTCGTAAAAGGTAGCTGTAAATGCGTTGGTAAATCGATGTAAAATATTCGATGTAAATTCGTCGTAAATTTTTGGACGATGTAAAATCGATGTAAAACTATTGATGTAAAATCGATGTAAATGTAAACTCGTTGAACGATGTAAAATCGATGTAAAATCGATGTAAAAGATTCGATGTAAATTCGTCTTAAATTAAATATAATTTTATAAAATAAATTCAAAATAAATTCAAAATATAAATAAAATTAAATAAAATTAAATAAAATTAAAAATAATAATTAATATAATTATATTTATAAAGTAAATATTTATAAATAAATTCAAAATATAAAATAAAATTTAAAATACAAAATAAAATTCTTAATACAAACTATTGCCTAGCTGGAAAACGTAAATTATCAAAAAGCTCGTCGTCCGATCCATTCTGCTCCATATTCGTTCGTTCTTGCGCGAGTGGATCAGACGGCTGGCCTGATGTCGATCCTTCCTGCTGCCTCAGTGCAGCCGCCAAAGTCGGGTTAGTCAGGGCAATAATATCGAAGAGAGTGTTGTATCCTTGGATTGTTTTATCGTATCCTTGGATCTGCTCATCGTATACCACCTGCTTCGCCCGCAAAGTGTTGATCTCGGAGTTGGCGGTGTTTAACTCCGTCCGCAAAATAACCGGATAGTCGAAAAGCTGACGACGGGATGACGCGGCGGCACTATGTACGATCGATCCCATCCCTAAAACTCTGCCCTTTTTCTTCGGGAAAACCTTTAAAAAAGAAACGTAAAATTTAATAAATTGTATAAAGAAACGTTAACTTTTGTAAAAAAAAAACGTTAAATTACCTCTGCGTATATGTCGTCCATCTGGGCAACCGTCAAAGTCGCAGTGGATTGGACCGAACTACCGCCAGGTGATAGCTGCTGAGAAAGCTAAGTTTGACGCTCGTCAATCCTTGCATGCGCGTCATTGTAGATCGCCTCTGCTCGAGGATCTACAAAAGATCCGTCTTTCTTCTTGTGAGTTTCCGCAAAAACTCGGGTCATTGGAGGAAGTTCGCCTCCATTTGCCTAACAAAAAAGACATTCAAAAAGAAATCAAACCGTTGATGGATAATATAAATTAATAACAAATTAAAATAACAGAAATAAAATTATAACCGAAAAAATTATTACCATTTGAAGGCGTCTCCCCGCAAAAGATGTTTGACCCGACGTATGAGGCATAAGCGCTGGAAGACCGTCTGGACCCATAGTGTTTCGAGAAGCCGAACACTTAGCGGCCACTTGCTGCGCATGCGGATCTCTCCAGTATGCCGTCAAGCCGTTCCAAACAGCGGAAGACATGTATGGCGGCTTCCCATGATCGCCTTTAACCTCCCACTTCCTCTTCCAATCGGAGACGGTATTGTTGAGCCGCAATTTTCCCTTCTTTTTGAATTCCGCCTTCACCGTCTCGTTGATCGCAACGTCTCAATGCCATTTTTGCTATAAAAAAATAAACAAAAATTAGAAACGATATATTAAAGATAAAGAATTTTCCAAAATAATAATGAATTTAAAAAAAAAAAAATTACCGCGAAACATTTAAACCATGTAAACCATATGTCCGCACTCCTGTAAACCACAACTGTTTCAACTCATGAATGAGAGGCTGCAAAAACACATCAAGGGACCGCTTCGGATGATTGGGACCAGGGACTAAAATATTCAGGAAAAGAAATTCCCTTTGCATGCACATATCTGGGGGAAGATTATAAGGAGTTACGATAACTGGCCACAAAGAATATTGCCTACCAGACATACCGAATGGACTAAATCCATCAGTGCAAAGACCAAGATACACATTTCGCTTAGAGTTAGCAAAATCAGGGTGTACCGTGTTAAAGTGTTTCCAAGCTTTTGCATCTGACGGGTGAGTCACTTCTCCTTCTCTCTGTGAATGTTCTGCATGCCACCTCATCGATGCAGCTGTCCTTTCAGATTGATACAATCGTTTCAACCTATCAGTTATAGGAAGATACCACATCCGTTGGTATGGTATCTTTGTACGCCCAGTTGTTTGGGGCCTAAATCTCGGTTTTTGGCAAAATCGACATTCCTGCAGCTTATCATCATCTTTCCAAAAAAGCATACAATTGTCAACACATACATCTATCATCTCAGAAGGCAACCCAAGACTAAACACCAACTTCTGTATCTCATAATATGTTTCGGCAGCCAAATTATCCTCTGGCAAATACTCTTTAATAAGATCAGCCCAATCATCCATGCAAACCTCAGCTAAGTTATGATCAGTTTTAATTGTCATCATCCTAGCAGCTAACGACAATTTAGACTGACCTTCTCTACATCCATCGTAGAGTGGCTGGTTTGCAGCGGCTAGCATATCATAAAATCGCTTCGCATCTACGTTGGGTTCCTCAACA
>PKML01067635.1:22389-45508 GCA_002933935.1 Eutrema yunnanense | reverse complement strand
TTTTTTTTTTTTTTTGATTCTTTCGTTTGAAGTTAGGCTGTAATTATAAAAAAAATTTCAGAATTACCAACGATTTTCCAACGGATTTACAACGAATTTTACGATGTAAATTCGATGTAAATTTAGTAGGTGGACCTATTAAAAAATGTGGTCTACCTAACTGGGAAAATGCGACGTCAAATCGTCGTAATATCAACGTAATATGCAGAAGCCATATTCGTCGTAATATCGATGTAAAGTTACATCGATATTACGACGATTTATGCTGTCGTCGTAATGTCGTCGTAAACTAGTCGTAAATTTACATCGATATTACGACGACACATATTTACGATGATTTTACATCGAACACATATTTCGTCGTAAAGTCGTCGTAATGTCGATGTAAAGTTACATCGATTTAAAACGGTTGTAAATTTTCGTTGGAAAAGGGCAGTTTTCTTGTAGTGATAGTTACAAGGAAAATGGTATTGTCTTAAAACCTTTTTGCAGATTATAGTAAGCATGCATTTTTCAGTGGTATTGGCTTATGCATTTTTTGTTTCCACTCCACACAGGTTCGATCGGATAATTAGAATTTTAAAAGTCTTTATAAATCTTCATAGTCTCACACAAAAAAAGCAATAAAGATAGCCATAAAAGAGAGATTTAGATATAAGATTAGAGATGAAAAACCGATCGCAATGCAACATTTTCCTCTTCCAACCATTCATCAAACTCAGATGAGCTTGAAGAGGAAGACGAATTATTGAAAGAAGATGGATCTCCAAAACTCTAATTCATTTATACTAATTTTTTAAAAAGTGAATTAAATTGTGATATTGTGATGTATTTCTAACATCTATGTGTGTGCTTTTATAGATATATAAACTACAATCTATTTTAAAATCAGGAATGTGTTTATGAGTTATAAAAAGTAAAAAAAACTTTGTTAGAATGAACATCAATTTTTTTTTTTTTTTGTCAACAGCCTTGATACCTAACCCTATTCGGTGAACCAAATCGGGGGTATTGAGTTTACATAAGTGAAATCTGATGGGTAGACTCGAGCATCTCGTGCTAACTTGTCTGCCACTGTGTTGCTCGTGCGTGGGATTTGTGTGATAGAGAAATAGGTGAAAACCTCCTTGCTCCTCTTGAACTCCTCCAACTGTAACGTAAATGCCGGCCACTCCTTCGGTGTAGACACCATCTTCACCAACTCTGAGCAGTCTGTAGCAAAGGCTATCGCCGTCTTGTGGTTTGCAATCATGCAATGCATTGCCCAGATGAGCGCTTCCAATTCCACGTGTAGCGGGGATAGGCTTATTCGTAGATTACGGGACCCCATAATCTTTCCTTCAATTCCCTCCTGAAAGCAAAACCATCCTAAACCAGAAAATTTATCCCCTTCCTTCCATGACCCGTCAATATAGCATGTGAGGCCGTTATATTCATTTTGTGCATTTATTCTCGTATTGAGACCCGGTTGTTGGGTAGATATGTCGGGTTCACTATTTTGTGCCGCTTCCCAAGTTGCTATTTCTGTTTCCGCAATCCTCAGAATCTCTTGTGGGTTTCTATCCACATTTGAGAACACCTTGTCATTCCTTGCTTTCCAAATGTTCCACACAATCCACGGAAACATTATATTCCTTTCCTCATCTGGAAGTCTCCAAAATAGATGATCAAAATTGGCGAAAACCGATGTCATCGGGAAAACTCCCGGGGCCGATGGAATATGAGAGAGTGCCCATGTTTGTAGTGCTGGTGGGCATTCAAACAATACATGGTTAATCGTTTCCCCCTCCACACCACACCTAGCACATTGTGTGTCACAATTTATTCCTCTAGCGCGTAGGTTCGCTGTGACCGACAGACACCCCGAGATTGCTTGCCATATAAAATGTCGCAATTTCGGTGGACAAGTCAATTTCCATGAGTGTGCCTGTAACTTCTTTATATCTGGACCGTAGAAGTAGTTGTCGCCGTTGTCTGTGATTTGTTGGCCAACCTGATATCCCGACTTTACCGTATATTTCCCTGATTTCGTATAGTGCCAACCAGGCATATCTGGTCGATATATACTACTGATGTGTATTCCGCGTATAAGTTCTGCATCGGCCGGTTCGATGATTGCGTTTATCAATTCCAGGTTCCACGTTTGTGTCGCTGGATCAACCAAATGATTGACCATGAGATTTGGGTAATAATTGTACCCTTTACATGTTGCTGACCTCGGGGGAGAGGATGGTATCCATGGGTCATTCCATACTGATATGGTGCCTCCTGAACCAACTCTTTTGATGAGCCCTTTTGTAACCAGAGGTCTAGCCGAAATGATACTCCTCCATCCAAAGGACGGGGAGTACTACTTAATAGGGTCTAAAGGGTCTGTGTTCCGATAGTACCGCCCCTTAAAAACCCGAGCGAAAAGCGATTCCGGTTGTTCCATTAACCACCATAGTTGTTTTGCTAGTAATGCTGTGTTGAATTCCTCTATTGATCGAAACCCGATTCCGCCGTCTAACTTATTCCGCACATCTTCTTCCATGCCATCCAATGCATTCCTTTCTGTTGACCGTCTGAGCTCCACCAAAACCGCGCTGCCGCACTGGTTAGTTTTGCTGTAATGGACTTAGGTAACCGAAAACATGACATGACGAAAGTCGGCATAGCCGTGGCTACCGATTTAATTAGAACCTCTTTACCTCCTTTAGTCAGGAGTCTGGATGTCCACCCGTTGACTCTATCATTGTGTCTTTCGACAACAAAGTTGAAGATCTTACTCTTTGCCCCTCCGAGACTTTCCGGCAGACCCAGATAAGTACCCATCCCTCCCATACTTTGGATTCCTAGCAATTGTTTTATCTCGTTCTGTACCGCTTCTGGAACCGTGTATCCGAAATTTAAAGAAGATTTTGAAACATTAATTTGTTGCCCTGAGACCAACTCGTATTGCTTAAGTATATGTAATATAGTGTGGCACTCTTGTACCGTAGCCTTGCAGAAAAAAAGACTATCGTCCGCAAAGAGTAAGTGTGAGATCGCTGGACCTGCCCTCGCTACCTTTAGCCCCGTAAGCGATTTCTCCCTTTCTGCTTTCCGTATATTGGCTATCAAGACCTCCGTGCAGAGAATGAACAAGTACGGAGATAATGGGTCGCCTTGCCGCAATCCTCTGAATGGCGTTATTTGTCCTTTGGGATTACCGTTAATGAGTACCTTATATTGTACCGATTGTATGCACCACATCATCCATGAAATCCACTTTTCCGCAAAACCAAATTTCCTCAATAGGTGTTCAATGAAAGTCCATTCAACTCGATCATATGCTTTGCTCATATCCGTCTTGATTGCCATGAACTTACTTTTGCAAGATTTATTGGTTCGTAGTCCGTGAAACATCTCCTGGGCAATCAAAATATTATCCGATATCAGTCGCCCTGATACAAAGGCTGATTGAGTCTCTGAAATCAGATCCGGTAGCAATATCTTTAACCTCTGACATAACACTTTCGAGATGATCTTATACCCCACATTACACAAACTTATAGGTCTTAATTCCGTCATACGAGTTGGTCTTCCCGTCTTTGGTATTAAGCATATGTTAGTCATATTCAGCCTTTGATCAAAGGAACCCGTTTCCAGAAAACCGTTAACCAGTTCTACTACATCTGCCTTTATTATATGCCATGATCTTTGAAAAAATAAAGCCGTCATTCCGTCCGGGCCCGGAGCCTTCTCTGGATGCATCGTGAAAAGTTCTCTACGAACTTCCTCTTCCGTGGCCATTGCCGTGAGCATATCATTATTTTTTTCCGAAACTAATGCTGGAATCTCACTGAGGGCCTCCTCAAATTCCGTCGGTGAAGTGGATGTGAATAATTCCTCGAAATAGTTTACCGCTACTTGTTCCACATCTTTGTCCGAGGTAACCCAAGCTCCTGATGCATCGTGTAGTCCAGTAATCCGATTTCGCGCTCGTCTTTGCTTAACTTGCGCATGATAGAACTTTGTATTTCTGTCCCCCACCGTTGCCCATAAAGTGCGACTTTTTTGTTGCCAAAATAACTCCTCATCTAAATAAGCCTCTTTCAGTTTCCTCGTAATATCCAACAATTCCTCGGGTGTACTATTATCATCATTCTGGACCTCCTCTAAAGCTTGTTGTAAATCTCTAATTTTCTCCTTGCCGTATGGTAAATTATTTTTCCGCCAATTTGATATTTCTCTCCGGCAATTCGTTATTTTTTCTATAAATGAGGATCTGTTACCACCTGTGTTAATTTCCCAGCCCTTCGAAATTGTGTCCATAAGGCCGTCCCGTCCAATCCACCGCTTATCAAACCGGAACTGGCCTCGTTTCCGCGGTATTTTATCCTCAATTGTGGCAACAATTGGTCTATGGTCCGACCCAATCATTGCCAAGTATTCGACATATGAATGAGAGAAGATTTCATGCCAATCCTCATTAGCTAAAGCCCTATCCAGACGACACCTAACAATTTTCGAATTCCGTCTTCCCCTCCAGGACATGGTATTTCCGAGACACTGAAATTCCAGAAAACCGCAATGTTGAATCATAAGATTGAAAGACATAAATGAGGATGCAGGTCGTAAATTTCCTCCTTGTTTTTCATTATTTCCAGTAATTTCGTTTAAATCGCCTATTATAAACCAAGGGGCGTCTCGTGTTGTGCTTGTTCGGGTTAACCGTTCCCACACTTGATCTCGGTTTTTTGGTACCGGATCACCGTAAATAAATGACAAAAAACTTTTTTTCCTTGAATAGTTGCCTCAATATCGATTATTCGTTTACTTGAAAATAAAATGCTAACGTCCAATGAATCGTCATAAAATAAAGCGAGTCCACCACTCGCACCGCACAGTTCGACCGTGTATAATTTATTATAACCAAAATGTAATTGAAATTTTTGCAAAAAAAATAATTCTTGTTTTGTTTCTGAAAGAAATAAAAATTCTGGCTTATGTTTTTTCCAAACCTCCCGCAAATAACCTATTGTGTACCGATTCCTGAGTCCCTGACAATTCCAACTCATAAGCCGCATGAATAAACTAATTTGGTATTGCTGAGTTGGTCTTTGGGTTTGATGAAAACTTTATAACCACCACCTTTTCCTCCTCATCATCCCGAGGTAAAGTCCTCACCATCTGGTTCCTATCTCCCGGTACCTCCTGTATCTCCTCCTCTTCCTCCGTATTGACACCCCCTCGGGGATCCGAGTAACACCGTATTGTACCTGAGTGTTTAAGGTAGAAATCAAACTGTTCCCCTGTTGTCTTCAAAATCATACCATATGACCAACACATTGCAAGTATTATAGAAAACCTTAAATTATTATTAAGGAGAAGGCATGAACCGTCATACAAGAAATTCAATATAACATGACTGGATTTATTAAGTCCATCATAACCTGATAAAGCATTACATAAACGAAACCAAAAACATTTGAAACGGAAATTAAAATGTGACATAATCGTCCTCCTAAAAAACTGAAAAAACCGAAATGACTCCTTATTCCTCCACTCCCACACCTTCTACCTTACTTCCTTCATTCCTGTATTGCGGCGTTTGAGTTCGATGTCTCAGCCCGTGACTTTGCAGTCTGATTAGTATCACATGGCCGGCCCGATAACCTTGACATCCCCTTTTTTCTGGGTGATATAATACCTTGCACAACCTCTTTTTTGAACCTGCACCAATCAACTTACTCTTCATTTTCAGGTTCTGTCTATTCTTGGCATTAGTCCCCTTGTTCCCATCTACTGGTCTTCCCTCTAAAGCCTTCCTTGAATCTACCTCATCCATCATACTATCCTCCGTCATTGCCATCGTTTTATCCGCTACTTCTTCCACTGCCATCAATTCAGCCCCTACATCCAATATCTCCTCTAATTCCATTTCAACATTAATATTCCCTTGAAATCCACCATCACTGTCCTGCTCTACCATTTCCTCTACTACAACCGCAAAATCTGCTGTCAATTCCTCTATCATATCTAAAACACTAGGCAAAGTTTCTGGTAAGACTAGCTTCTCAGAATTCTGACCTTGAGGCTCTTCTATCATAGGTGGCTCCGTTGTTTCTTCCTCAAAACTAAGACCCCTTCGAACCGCCTTTCCTGTGGCCTTCTCAGCCTTCCCGCTAGTCTCTGAGATCGCATGTGAACATAGATCCTGCCTATTACCGTCTTTGTTACCCTGGAAAGCTTCTAGCATCTTTCTTTCATGATCTGATAAACCACTCCCCACACCTGAGACTCTCAGTTCATTTATTCCAGAATTGAAAATCGCATACCTTTTGTTTACCTCCGAAGGTGGTATGTAACTTGATGAGGAGGTGGACTTTGGCACTCTGTCCTTGTACTTCCTGTCTCCTTTCCAGGATCCGTATCTTGAGTCTTTTCTCGCATAATGACCCGCCCCAGCATCTCTGGGCTCCACCACCTTCCCTTTTCCCTTGTCATGCCCGTTAAAACCTTTGCTGGGCACTACCGCTTGTTGATTAGCCTGATTTCCATTCACTCCGTGGATTGCCGCCGCTTTGTAACTAACCACGTTCAACCCCTGTTTCGGATCCTTTGATTGGTGGTCCTTGTCTTCTACTCTTCCTTCCCGGCGAGGACACATAGAGTGATCATGGCAGAGACTGAAACAACTCCTACAGTACCCGAACAGCCTCTCATACCTTAATGTGATAATTGTTTCTTCACCGCCATGGAGTTCTACCGAGGTCTCAAAGCACAGAGGTTTAAAACCGTCCAAGGTCACCTGCACTCTACCATTGTCGATGTCCACTTCTTTCACCACTCCTAAGGCTTCACCGATGCTGCGGAACGTCTGTTCAGCCCAGTAATGGAGAGGAATTCCCATTACTCGAATCCAGAACGTAATGGCTGAGGGATAGCTACTGTCCACCACTGGTTCCCATCGGACCAAAGAGACCATCCAATAATCAAAGTGGAACGGTTCCAACTTCATTATCTCCGTAATGTCTTCCTCTCGATCGAAATCAAACTGGAACCGACCCATCCCTAAGTCCGCCTCCGCTACTCGTTCCTCTACATTCAGAATGCGAGGAAGCATATGAAGAAGGACCTTCATGTCCTGTTTCTTTGGGTTCATGCATCTCCCAATCAAAGTCTTGGAGTAACCCGCTATTTGTTCCGAGTTGTCGAAATGAGGTACCCGGATCTTTAGCCTCTTCAGGCTCGTCTCCATTCTCATCTTTGTCCCATCCCTTTTCACCAGTTGGCTCTGAGACATGTTGAAACTTTTATTGAATCGAGAAAGCCCTTTGAAAGAAAAGAGATGGAATGAAGCTGTGTTATTTCCATGTCTCTGTGTTTCCCTTATAAACCGTTTTACTCCTCTGGTTCTTTGCGAGATTTCCGCATTCAATGAGCGATCCTTTCTTTGTACCCATATCCGCCGGATCACCTCTATTATCCTTGATTGGATCCATGAATCCTTGTCCATGTGACCCGTCTTGTAGTCCATGATTTGCACCCTGAATATATGTGAAACAGGATCCGACAATGATTGCTCATCACCGCAAATGAGGTTCTCTTGTTTCCCAAGTTGCCTCAATTTCTCCCTGGAATCCGCATTCTCTTTAAACTGAATCCATGAGTCCGAATCTGGTTTACGATTTGAAGCAATTTGGTTATCGGCCATTGGAGTACCTTTGGCAAGTTTGGCGTAGATCTTCTCTGAATCCCGAGATCCCATCTGTGTAATTAACATCCGTCTCCATAGATCTCCCATCGCATCCCGCCCTTCACGCAACTCTACCCAGCCAAGCCGACTCGTATCTTTCCTTTCCGATGTAAAGATCTTTGCCACCAAGATATGACAAAGAAACCAAATCGAAGATCCATGGGAAAAGATATCACGGGATTGACCGAATTTAAACCCAACGAAGCCGAATCGTATCTCCCCTTCCCTATGAAATGTCGTATCTAAATCGAATCCGCCCAGAATCTCGCCGAAGTGGATCCACCGTAATCTTCCCTTGTTTGAACCGTGTAACATCCGATAAGTAAAAACCTCCATGCCTTGAACCGCCTGAGAACATCCTCAGAGACCCTGAGACGCCGTCGCCATCAAAAAATTTTGAGAGAAAAATTTAGGTTTTTTGAAACAGATGAACATCAATTGTTTTAATTGTGCAAAATATTCCTTAAATTTTATAAGAGAAAATGATATTATTTAATTATGTATACATTAGTTTCTTATATGTCCATTAATCTATTAAGAAAAATTACAAAAATAAAATATTTTCATCTACATTATACATCATTTTGTAGTACAAAAACATTATGAATTTATAATAAAGATGAAATTTTATGTTTATTTCATAAATTTGAAAATCTGTATAACGTCACAAAAGAATGAATGATTAAAATTATAGATAAATTATACATCATTGTTGAGTACAAAACAATACGAATTTACGGTAAAAATGAAATTTTATGTTTATTTCATAAAGTTGAAAATTTGTAAAAACTATGAATTTATCTAAGTCGTCCACCTAAGCAAACTATGATTTTTTTTATTAAAGTCTATTCAAAATAATAATTTAATTCAAAGCTATTAATATTTATTTTATTTTAATTAAGATAAAACGTTAAAGAAATTTTAAAACCAAACTAAAATCTACAACCATTAAAAATCAACATAGCCAAAAAATTATCTAAGGATTAAAGAAAATTATAATGTTAATTGGATAAAAATAATAATTCAAATAATATATTCATAATAGTACATATAAGAAGACTATGAAGTATTTTATTGGTAAAACTAAAACAATTTGATCTCAACCAAATATTTTATTTAAGATTCACCTTATTTAAATTTAACATATTTTTTAGGAAAATTGTTCGTTAGCTACACGAACTATACTATAATGCATGACTACACATCCAAACTAAAATAATGTGTTGATAACTACATGATCTATTGAAATAGTATAGACACACATTCGAACTAACATGAGTCATGTGCCCAACACCATGACCATCACTTTCTTTGCTTTTCCGGTGTACTGGTCGACGGACTCCGGCGTTGACCCGCATTAACTCATTAAATCCGACCCAAATTAAATAAAAACTCAAAAATGAAAACATAAAAAATGACCTTCTCAGCTTCTTCTTCCTCGTCAATTCTGATTTACAGATAGGATTTTGATTCGGTAGGTTCACTCAATTTCATTGAATTCGATTCATCCGTTCATTTAATTTCTGAGTATTGATAAACATCAAAATAGTGGGTGGTTAGGGTTTACGAAATTCCCAAAATCGTTTGCTAATTTGGGTGATAGGTGAATTAAGAAAATCCAATCCAAGCGAACCGCCATGAGCCATTCCCGTCACTCACAATCATCTCTCGAACTCTCTTCTTCTCTTTCTCTCCGTCCCAGAAACTTTCTGGTTTAAATTTTCCAAAAATCTACACGAATTTCTTGGACGAATCGATCTGAAATCTCTTAACTAAAGATGTACTTGTCCTCCTCTTCTTCCAATTTTCTTTGATTTCCATCGGCGAGGCATCTCTTAACCACCACCATACCCACCGCATCATGCTTCGCCATAGCTCCTACAGCGTCGGTGTGTTTCACAGGAAGCGTGTTCATTTTAGATGACAGAGTCGGAGCTTGGGTCTAGAGAGCAAACCATTGAACCTTTTTTTTTTTGCGTATATGAAGTAAAAAGTAATGATCTGATCTTGGGGAAACCGTTTGAGATGTATTGTGGAACTGGTGGTGATGGTGCTGATGCGGTAGCTGTTTCCGGTGAGAATTGATCGAAACTTGGTGAAATTTCCGGTGAGAATTGATCGGAGTTTTCTCAAAACTTTCGCTTTGGACCCTCATTGAAAGCGAAACATTTCGCTTGTCCCTCTTGAAATCGATGGTGGTCTTCTTCGCCGGAGAAGATGAAGCAGAGAATGTGGCCATGTATATCTACAGGAACTCAATCTACACGGCAAGCTCTAGTGGCAGATGTGTATTTTGATTTCAATCGAGATTTCTGGAATCGAGCTTGTGAAATTGTTGAACCGAAGAACGAGGTGAACAAGATTTAGGATGTTGATTGTGACTAGAGAGAAAGAGTCAGAGAATTTGTTGTTGCTAAGATCAAGTTCTTGAAGAGAATCTATAGTTTTGAAAGAATTTGAGATTTGACCAGAGAAGTATGAATTTTCGTTGAAGAACAAAAAATAATGAGTCAACGCGGGTCAACGCCGGAGTCAGTCGACCAGTACACTGAAAAAGTAAAGAAAATGATGGTCATGGTGTTGGGCACATGACTTATGCTAGTTTGGATGTGTGTCTATGCTATATCAATAGATGATGTAGTTATCAACACATTATTTTAGTTCGGATGTAGTCATGCGTTCTCGTATAGTTCGTGTAGCTAATGAACAATTTTCCTTTTTTATCTTAGTTTTTGAATGTAAACAAAATTTGATTGATATAATGAATATTATAAATTTAACCAAAACCTTGAAAATATTAAAAAATAAATAAAATTTACGGTTAAATATATCATAACTTCATATTTTCATAAATGTATCATGAAAAAGCAAAACAGTAAGAGGAGAAGATCGAAACGACCTAGAAAGGAAACACAAGCTGCGAGCACATCGCAAAGCCCTCCTCCTTCACAAACGGCAACCAAACGATGGATGCAAGAAAAATGGGAGAAAGAGCACGAGCGGTCATCACGTCTCGAGGAAGAGAACAAGAAACTGAAGGTCCTTCTGCCACGTCAGCAGATGAGAAGAAGACCCGTGTCCAAAGATGAAGTTATTGTCCCTTTTTATTTTTGGTTTAATGAAGTTATTGTTTTGATAGCAAACGATTCGTCTTCCCCATAAACTCCTTTCAACTCTCCTCGAGAAAATTATGCTTTCTTCCAATATCAACGCTTGAAGGATTGGGTAGATGAGCGTTAATAATCGATGTCCCACGTTATCTATATCCTCTTGAATAACTTGAGAAAACTCTAAAAGGTTAATCATCGGGCTAACCCGTAAAACCTATAATCTTGAAAACATAACTCTATTATGCACTGTTTAGTGACTCTAATTTTGTAATTAGTTCACGAACTCTTAAAAAAAATCAAATTTCTTGAGTTTAACTTTTTATAAAATTAGTAAAATATTTTGCAAATTTTATTTTGATATAAATTCAAATAAAATATAATAAACTATAGTGAAAAATATATCAAAATTTTGAATAGATTTTGTTATTTGAATATATATGAATTGATTATTATTTAAAAATATATAGTAGATAACATCTTTAATGCAAAATAAATACTTTCCATACTCTTATCACTAATTTTAAATGACAATTATATAATTTCCTATTTCAATTATTATTTGTTATTTGTAATAACATTTCATGTAATAACTTACAAAAGAAATTTCATTTTCAAAAATATCTTCTTAAATAATATTATAGAGATTATTCGATACTCTCATTCAGGCCTGTTCCAGCCATAAAGCATGTGAAACATGCGATTTAGGACACATTGTATAGTTCAAATTTAGGGACACATTGTATAGCTCAAATTTAGAGGCCATAAGTTGGAAATTCTAAAAAATATATCAATTTGAAACATATGGAGTATATGCTATAAACTATATGTTATAAATACTTTATAGGTAATAAAAATGATATTAGTTGTTACATCTCTTAGAGGCTATCATTTTGTTTCACTTTAGCAAGTTTAATAATGTAAAAATGAGTCAAATAATTGTTTCCACAATATGTTAAACCAACCAAGTTGTAAAATAAATAACCAAATAACCATTGTAGAATATAATCATCGTTCATTTAAGTATAAAATATAACATTCTTTTTCACATCTCACGAGCTTAGCACATTGCCTTCTTTGTCCATCCTACATTAATATAAAAATGTGATCATGGATTCTCTCAATTCTCTGATTATCTTTCTCTGGTGAGAAAAAAATATTCTCATCTGAACAACGAAGAAGAAACCGTATGGAAACGTTTCAGTACTTGTACCGCATGATCCGCACTTGATCCGCACTTGTACATCCAATAATTTATATTAAATTTCTCTCCATTAATTAGAAATTTTTCATTTTTAATATACACACCATTATGAGAAAAATATATATATACTTTTTATTTGAATTTGTCCAACACACATTGTATCATCAATTATTGATTCCTAAAAATAGGGAAAAAGAGGAAAAATAAGAAAGAAAAATATCTCTTCTCAATCTCCCTCATTTCTTCTCCGCTTTGCAATTTTCTAGTTCGTTTCTTTCCCTCTCTGCCGATTTTTCATCTCCAGATTTGCCTTGTTTCTAATGTGTCTCAATTTGAATCTCTACTGTGTCGGATTGTGAGTTTTGGGTTTTGTTTGCAGGGCGAAAAGGGTGATCGATGACTGGGAAAAGGAAACGAGCAAATCGTCCCGACCGAAAGGAGCGACGATGGAGAAAATAACGAAATGAACTGAAAACAAACAAAGACATTCTTATCCATTGATTTCATATTTTGATATTGTATAACTTATAATTCTATGTGCATGTCTCCATCCATCTTCACAATATGTTTCTGATCCAACTTTGGAGATGAAAAAAATAACCCACTTTTTTTTCTTTTTTTCTCGAAAGAAGAAAATAAAAATATTTATAGTTACTCTTGAAATAACTCATGACTTGCTTCATCAATTGCCAATCTACTTATAGATCAAATCATTTCTATACCATCATTCATAAGATTTTTCTCATAATGATGTGGATATTAAAAATGAAAAAATTTCAATTAATGGAGAGAAATTTAATATAAATTATTATATATATGCACACTGCTTTGGATCGTTTGTTATCCGCTTTGACAATTAAAATATATATTTTAGACAACCATATATGCTTGATCCGCACTTGTACCGCATGATCTGTTTGATCCGCACTTGATCCGCATTATCCGCATGATCTGCACTTGTACCGCATGATCCGCACTTGTACAGCCATATGCTTGATCCGCACTTGTACCGCATGATCCGCACTTGATCTGCATGATCCGTAAAAGCTATACATGGGTCTATATATATACTTGACAATCTCATGTAAGATATTTCAACAATCAAACATCTCATATATATGAATAAGATAGTATTACATAAATATGAACATATATCAAATTAATGAGTACGAATATTCACAAACACTAATCAGTTACACCAACTAAGAGCATAATCATTTCTGAGTGATTTTGTGTAGCCTTTATCTCAATAAGGAATTATATACAAAACTTTTGCAGAGGAAAATCATTTTAAGAAAAATTCTAATCATTCTAAGGCAACATTTGTATACCCTATAGCTTCTAAAGAACCGTAAGGCAACACTTGAAAAAACTTCTGCAAAGCAAAATCATTTAAGAATCATAATAAATGATTTAATAGCTGGCTCATAGATGCTTAGATTTACGCTTAGATTTGGCTTAATTTTCTATCAAAATATCAGATTTTAGCTTAAAATTTAACTAAAAAATTTCAAGCATAAAAGGGAAATACATATAAAATTATGAGCTCTGAAGAGTTTAGATCGATCGAACTCATACTTCTTTGGAGCTTCTTCTTGATGTTTCATTTGCCTAATTCTTTGGCGTTTAGCTCTTCGTTTTCTGTTCATCAAAAACGCCGATCTCAAAAATTGAAAGAAACTTCAAAAATTTAAGAATAAATTACACACAAAGTAATTTATGAAGATCGGCGAAGAAAAATTGATCTCTATGTGGAAAATCATTTAAAAGCCACAGAATCTACAAGGTGAACGAAAATTGATCTCTTTTCTATGTGGAAAATAATTAAAAGCCACGAAATCTAGAAGGCGCATAGATCTGTAAGAAGAATCGAAACGAAATAGAGACACGAGAGCGGAGAAACCTGAGAAAAGAGAAACCTTGGGAAAAGCGCAAAAGAACCGCAGAGAGACGAAGTGGTATATGAACTGTAGAAGTGCGACGTCTTTATTTATTTGATTTGATCTACGCCTTTTTTAACGTCGCCCTACGTTGATTAATACAATTTTTTTTTTTGGGTCACAGATTAATATAATATTTTATTCAAAACGAAAAAATGTTAATTTTAGACTAACTTGATGAGTTTTGGGGCATTTGCTCAAATTAGTTGTAATGTTTTTTTTTGATAATTGGATTTAAATTATAAGCGGGAGAATTTTTTTTTTTTTTTTTTTTTGATAACTCAGGTGATCCGGCTGAACTAGGGGACCGCGAGCTCCGACCGATGCAGGGTAGCAAGTCCTATCGCACCGAGAGCCCACGCATCATCCCCCAACACCAACTAATCCTGGGGCCCGAAGAGACCATGTGAATGCCCCGGTGGCCAAGTGGATTAAATGTTGCAGTTTCGCTCCCGCGAGGAGTCGATCCCTGGCCTTGACCAACAGGACGACTCTTACCTCAGAAGGGAACCACCCCACTAACACCACTTGGTTGGGAGACAAATTTTTACATGACTATATAATGCTTAACTTAAAAGAGCAACAAATTTTCAATTTAGTATGCAAATCGAAAAACAAATTATTAAGCACAACTTTTGATGTCGTATTTATGAAAAAATAATTTTGAAACCAATATAATATATGAATACTTTTGATTTCGTATTTATGAAAAAATAATTTCTTTATTTCCTTTATGGAGAAGTTGTAGTTTGGATCTTTACTTTGTTGTTGTTTTTTCAGTTTTTAAACAATAATATCGATAAAGAATTTAATTATTTGGTGTTTGTAATGGTATTATCTACCTCATATATTATGATAACTCTATGTTGGATAATATGAATTCATCTTGATTTTATCATTTGTTTAAAGGTGATGGACGGAGTATTGTTCTTAATTTTATGAAAAATCGTAAGATCGTATTTGTTGGTAAAATCGCTTATGTATTAATATATATGGTCGTTATCTAATAGATACGAATTATATTGCCATTTTGTCATTATCAGTATTATTATGTTTACTTTTTATATAAGAATTATATTGCCATTTTGTCATTATCAGTATTATTATGTTTACTTTTTATATAATGTATTGTGTGATCATGATATACGTTTTCACGATAATATTTCAAAACGAATCTTATTGTTAAATTAGAGTTTATATGCGTCCATTCTTGAAAAGAATAACACTTTGGATAATATGAAAGTTAACATTTTCTTGAAATTTAATTACGGAAGTTATACATTTTTATTTATTTTTCATAGAAAAGTTTCTTATATATATAGTTGTATGAATTATAACTTCGCCTACTAATCTATATCGTCTTCTATCATTTGTTAAATTCCTAGGTATCGGGATGAGTTATTTAACTTTTGATCAGCTCAGCATGAAAAGTTCTTATCGTTATACGATAGTTCGACTACTCAGAAAGTTGGAATCGACTACTGGATCCAAAAGGAGCGGTTTCTTTGGGCAGAATTTTCTCTTGATTTTGAAAAGATGTTCAGTGAAGTCTTGGCCAAGATGGAGATTGCAACAGCCACACCGAGTGAGTAAAAGAGTCAGCATCTGTAATCGTGATTATTTTAGCAGCTTTTACTATCTTTAATGGAGAACATGAATGACGCTTTTGCATTTGGGCTCATGAGCTAAATAAAAAATAATGTGATATAATATCACTAGCTAGCATTTCATGTCACTATCATATACTTGCGTGTATCATTACGCATATCAACGATCTTGTATATAACATAATGTGTGTTCTTACTTATTTTTATGTTCCAATCCCTTGATAATCTTGGGATTGATATGAGAGTGATAAAGAGGGTTGATAGATAAGAAACAACATTTGGCATTTATAGAGGGTTAATAGACGTCATTTAAAAGTTCTGACACACACACGCAAATAAACCAAAACATAATTAAACCAAAACATAATTAAACCAAAACATAATTAAACCAAAAGCATAACCAAACCGAAAGCATAATTAACTGTTTCTAAGTAGCTCCAAAGCAGTGCAAACTTATTTATATGATAGGGGATAAATAGCTAGCGTTCATACGCCATTGTTGGAGACTTCATTAGTTCTCCAGAACCACCACATTGGGGCAATTTTCCTTCACTATTTTCTGCGTGTGGTTGATGATCTGAGGTGAAGTGCGGATGCGAAGTTCTTTCAGCTGGGTACAGTTCATCGCAATCTTGACCATGGAAGTATCAATGACACTTGGGCAGGAAGTAAGCCAGAGCACCTCTAGACTAGGGGACCTTAGACAAGAAATGAACCAACATTAAACACAATACAACGATTGATATTTGAATCAAAATATGTGTACCCTTATGTCATTCAATTTTATCGCAGAAAGGTTTAACACCAATTTGGGCACAAATAAATTTAATAGCATATGACTCTCCATTAGCATATTTGTCTTTCCTGCAATATGGAAGGTTGGACACAGGATACCGTGGCATGTGACCACAGACTAACTAATATAAATGACTCGTGCAAGCATCAATGGAACTCATCGGCTCTTTAGGTTTCAAAACCTTTTTTGTGGCCTTGGCAACCCAAATTTGAATTTCATAATGTGTTTGTTTTGATTTTTCAATTTTCTAAGCAAATTTTATTCTATTTTTTTATCACCTTTCCATAAATATTTTTTTCCATTTTTCCGTTGTATTTGCTAAAGTTTTACTTTCTTTTCTATAATTGGTTTTTTTTTTGTTCAAAGTACATATTTTTTGGTTTGGGCTGAACTTTGTTATATGTCCTAATATTTTGGTGTATGCAAGCAAAAAATCCAAAATTGGCCGAAAAATATATATTGCACTAAGGTGAAAATACCTAGAACTCACCTAATCTTATAAGGGAAGATTGTCCACTAAACCAGTAGACTAAAGACATTTTTTTCTAATGTTATGGCCAATTATATATCTAATAACATAAAAGGCCGAAAGTATAAAATGAGATTGAAGTGATTGTGTATTTCGATATATATGAACCAAATACATACGACCATATATATACTAAGAGAATGACGTTAGAGAAGCTATATACTAGGGATTACAAAGGATATTCTACAATATATGCTTAACAGAATGGAGATCGTATCTTATCTCCTATATGTCCCCTCAAGATGAGCCACCGTTAGAGATGCCAATCTTGTCATTTCGAAGCTGAAGTCGCGGTCAAGACAACGACTTTGTATGAGCATCTGCGAGTTGGTCTTGTGAGGAAACATGTGAAACACGAAGAGCGCCAGATTGGACAAATTTGCGAATAAAATGAAAGTTTAATGCCATATGTTTCATACGAGAGTGGAATACCGGGTTAGCACTTAGATATGTGGCACCAACATTATCACAGTAGATAACCGGTTGAGTCGAGGAAGAGATGCCCAACTCTTTCATAAGATAACTCACCCACATAAGTTTGGAGGCTGCATCTGCAACTGCTCGATACTCAGTTTCTTTGGAGGAACGAGTTACCGTCTTTTGTTTCTTTGAAGACCACCAAACAATGGGATGTGATCCAAGATACACAATGAAAGCTCCTATAGAGGTGTAGTCATCCTTATTTCCAGCCCAATCTGCGTCAGAAAATGCATGAAGATGCAAGGAATTATTGCTCCGTAGGAAAATGCCTTGATTTCGCGCCCCCGAAAGATAACGCAACACTCTCTTTGCAGCTTGCCAGTGTATATCAGTTGGTTTGTGCATAAACTGAGAGAGTTTATTCAGTGCGAAGGCAACGTCTGGTCTGGTGAGCTGAAGATATTGGAGACTACCGACGAGCATACGATACTCATTACCATCTTCAAGAGCTATACCAGAAGTCAATTGCAAAGAGCTATTAGTGGCCATTGGTGTTGTAACAGGATTTGCCGTCATCATGTTCATCTTTGCAAGCAAGTCTGTGATGTACTTCTGTTGAGTTAGCAGGAAGCCTTCACGCGATCTGGTCGCCTCGATACCGAGGAAATAGTTCAGCGATTCAAGGTCTTTTAACGAGAATCGTTTGCTGAGAAGGGCAATGAATTTTTCCACTTTTTATGGATCACTTCCTGTGATTACGATATCATCGCCATAAACCAGTATGTAGATCGATGTGTTCCCAACATTGCATATAAACAGAGAAGCATCAGATAGAAGGTTGATAAAGCCCGATTGGAGAATAAAATTACTTAGCTCTGTATACCACGCACGCGGTGCTTGCTTCAGCCCGTAAATTGCTTTATGAAGCTTGCAGGCGTAATCTGGTCGGTCTTTATCAATAAATCCAGAAGGTTGAGCCATATAGACATCTTCTTCAAGGTGTCCCTGAAGAAAAGCATGATTGACATCGAGCTGCCTAAGTACCCAACCACGCGAAACAGCTTCACCAAGAACCAATTGAATCGTTGCAGATTTGATAACTGGACTAAATGTCTCTTGATAGTCGATTCCTGCCCTTTGATGAAATCTCTTTGCCACGAGTCGTGCTTTGAACCTTTCAATTTCCCCATTCGGTAATCGCTTGATGCGAAATACCCATTTCGATCCCACCAGATTGTAAGAAGGATTCAGTGGAATAAGAAACCAGGTTTGAAGACGGAGCTGAGCATTGAATTCTTCTTCCGCTGCGTGTCGCCATCGTGAATCTTTTAGCGCATGTGTGATATTTGTTGGTTCTGTTTCAGCCTGTGACACAAAGACATGATGAGCAAATTTGCGATTAGGCTTTGTGATGTTATTCTTCAATCTTGTGATCATCGAATGAGTGGGCAACGATGAAGTTTTATTAGTGGCCTCAGCTTCTGTTGGGCTTGTTTGTTGTGCTGCTTCAATTTCAGATGGGCCTGTTTGAATTTTTGATGGGCCTGATGATGTATTCGGCCCAGCTGAGGTTGCTAAAGACCCAATCACAGGTGCTAGAGAAGAGATCTGCGATTCTGCTTCAGCGACAGAGAGCGACGATGAAAACTCTATAGGTACCGCACTTGGTGAAGAATCCGAACCTGGGGGCTCAACCGCAGGTGAAGGTATGAGTGACTGGTTCGAGATGAGTGTGATAGGTGGACACCAGTTTTGGCTTGAAGGGAAGACGATCGGAGAGAGATTGTGTTTGGCTAGATTTTGAAATCGAAAAGATGTTTCGAAGAATTGGACATGTCTGGATACGAAAATTCGTTTAGAAGCTGGATCAAGACAAAGGAAGGCACTTTGAGTAAGGGAATATCCTAGAAAGACGCAGGGACGTGAGCGAGAGTCGAGCTTGTGTTGCATGTAGGGTCGAAGCCATGGATAACATAAACACCCAAAAACACGAAGCTTTGTGTAATTCGGCTGAACTCCAAAGAGCTTGAGGTATGGCGAACAGAATTTGAGCGTTGATGTGGGGAGTCGATTGATCAGATACGTTGCCGTTGCAAGGGCATACGTCCAGTATGATTGTGGAACTGCTGTGTGAGATAGAAGCGCAATAGCTGTCTCGACAATGTGTCGGTGTCTTCTTTCAGAGAACCCGTTGTGTTCGGGTGTGTGAGGTGGTGAGATGAGAGATTCCATTTGTGGAGAGGAACTCAGCTAAGACAATGTATTCTCCTCCATTGTCGGAGTAAAGAGTAACAATCTTCTGCTTGAACTTATTCTCTACAAGCTCTTTGAAGGTGATAAAGACGTCTCGAACTTCAGATTTTCGTTTGAGAGGATATATCGATATATAGTGCGTGTAGTGATCAACGGGAATAAGTAATATTTGTAACCATCGATAGACACTAGTGGATAAGTCCATACATCGGAAAAAATAATTTCAAGAGGCGCAATAAATTTTATTGAAATATAGAGAAGGGAAGTTTATGAGCTTTGTTTATTGAACACGAGTTGCAAGGTAAATGTGAGATTTTATTCGAAACAGGAAGTGCAAAAAAAGAAACAATATTGTTTAGAATGGGAAGAGAAGGGTGTCCAAGCCTATAATGCCATATAGGCAGGGAGCTTTTTATTGTTGAGAAAGCAAAGATCTTTAAATCATCTCGATTTGGCCACTCATACCCGCCTTTATTCGTTTTTCCCGTTACCAATGATGTCCCCGAGTTGAGATCCTTCACCTGAAAGGTATATGGGAAAAATTTCACAGAAACAGAGTTATCCTCACATAACTTTTGAACCGAAACCAGATTCTTTGTGATTTGGGGAACACATAAGACATGCTTAAGTGAAAGAGGTCTAGTTGAGAGGGAAAGAGAGGAAGAACCCGTATGAGTTATAGGCAGATTTGCTCCATCTCCAATTAAGACTTCTTCACCGCCTGTGTAAGGAGAGTGAAGAGAAAGGTTTTAAAAATCTGAGGTGATATGGTGAGACGTACTGGAGTCCATTAACCAAGATGGAGTGTCTGATGGATTCACCATATCAGTGTATGCTTTTGGATTCCACTGCGATCTTTGCTGCGATTGAGAAGACCCTGAGGACTGATTGACAAGACGGAAATGAGGACAACGCTGAGCTCTATGTCCTTTCGTACCGCATGCCTGACATTTACCTAGGTATGGTCTCGGTCTTCTGTACCCAGTTGTGTTGGATCGAATGTTGTTGGTTATGTCAAATTGATTATCGGCGGGCTTCCAATTACGAGATTTGTTCTGGACGTAGTGAGCAGAAATAGGGAGAGTCGCTGATGTCTGAAGCGCAGTTTGAAGAGCAATTTCACGATTCAGAAGTTTCTCGTGTAGTTCCGCAAAGCTGATCGGGTGATATATCATGGTTTTTACCCTGTTTAGGCCATGATATAAGTCCTTTTTATAGAGTCTTTCTAGTGTTTTGTAATCTTTTAGAGTCTTTTACAGGTTATAGCACGTTTGGAGCATAATTAGAGATATTGGAGCTTTCTGGAACATTCTGGAGCGAAGCAGAGATCCGTGTAGCTGAGACATCAAAATCACCTGAGTATCGATCGATACTCGTCGAAGAAACAGAAGGATCATGACTTATTGAAGAGTTGAAGAATTGCAGAATTGGCCCAGAAGACTTTGATATTTACAAGATGGCCCAGAACGTGTTTTAGCTATATAATTAGGTTTTTCAGCCACTTTAATGGCTAAGCTTTATTTTTGTATGCTTTATTTTACTTTGGATTGAGAGAGACAAGTCTGAATCTCCCTTCGTCCGAGATCAGATCTCAAAACCTCTTGTTACTCTTTCTATTTTATTGATGATTTATTCAGTTATGTTGATTGTTTCATTCTCCATGTCTGAGTAGATCCACTTTAGGTTTAGGGTTTTCTCATAAAGGATTTTTTTGAATGCTAGGTTGATTATCTGTTTAGGATTCACCATCTGAATTAGTTCTTCACCATATGTTGTTCTCAAAGCTAATTCTAGGTTGACGAATCTGGAACTTAGTTCTTAGGATAGTTGATTATGCACGATAGTGCGATTAATTACCTGATAGAACCTAGGGTGAGCAAATTGATTATTCGCAAAGAGATTTGGTTTAATTGATTTGTCAACATATCAAACCTGAACTTTAAAGCTGATTTAGACTTTATGATTCACAAAGAGATTTGGAATTCCTAGGATTTAGATTCCACCGCTCTTCCATATGGGGCAATCGCTGATTTGATGATCACAATAGGAGACTGCCTGGTTCCTACTGATTTTCAGGTTGTAGAGATGAATGCAAAATCTCGTACGCAGTTGATTCTCGGAAGACCGTTCATGGCTACGGTTGGTGCCATTATGGACACACCCAGCAAGCGCATCTCATTCTCATACATTGACAAGGAGGTGTACTACACATCCATCCCTAGAGGAACTCCCACACGTATCTCTTGCATCGATGATGTAATAGGAGCGACGTTGATATCATATCCTTTGGAAGAGCCTCCTGATGAGCCTACTATCGCAGACATTTCAGCTGAACCGCCCAGCATCCCCAAGGAAGTTGTCAAGAAGGCTAAGACAACAAAGAAGAAGGCCAAGAGCAAAAAGGTCGAGAATCCCCATATCACATTGATTGCTCAGAAGTGTGATGGAGATTCGATTGAGTACAAGGTCAAGTGCAAAGGAGCCTCGAAGCTATTCTCTAAGGCTAGAATTCTTCTTACTTCGGAGCTGAAAGAGAAAGGACAGGAGTTTGTGGATAACATGATGAGCAAAACTCTGAAAATAGCAATGTCAAGCTCTGGAGCCTGTTTTGATGCAAGCTCTCACTCTTATCCAGCCTGAAGGGCGTTACAGTCAAGCTATTGACGTTAAACGAGCGCTTGGTGGGAGGCAACCCACTGGTGAGTCTGTTTTAGAGTCATTTTTCTTTTTATTTTCGTTCGTTTTATGTTTGTGTCAGGATAAACAAGGAGCAAACTCGAAATCGCCTGAGTGTCAATCGATACCCTTCAGTATCGATCGATACCCTTCGCGATTGAGAACGGTTCATGTCGATTTAAGCCTGGTATCGATCGATACCAGGCTGTGTGTCGGTCGATACTCTATGTTCCAGCAAGGTAACTTCTTGTTTTTCCCTATTTTATTATGTTCTTTTGTTTTCTTTCACTGACTCTAGGCTAGATAACACTGGGGACAGTGTTGTTCAAGTCTGGGGCAGGTGTCTGCTAACATTGTGTTTGTTTTTCTTAGAGTCATAAAATAAAAGAAAATTGATGTTTTATTGAGTCAAAACTTGTTGGAGATAATGATCTTGTGCTTGAACCTATTGATTTGATTTTATTTTTGAGTGCACATTGTTACAGGATCAGTTCTAGATCGACTAATGAAAAATCCAAGGGCTGACCAGTTGACTAGAAAACATCCATGTCTCCAGCAGAGTTCTTCTGAAACCTGAGCCAAATTTTTGCACTTCATCAATGTGGTTAGTGTTTTTAGAGCTTGATTCATCATTCAAATCTGATAAAGGAACCCATGTGTTTAGAATTATGGTATCTCTCTCCCCTGTTATAAGTTGATAAATAAGAGCATAAAAGATTGAAATGATTTTCTTCTGAGTAGAGGGTTAGGAAAATTTCCAGCGATCCCATTATTCTACTTAAGAGGGAATGATCACACAAAGGATTGGAAGCGAGGCTAGGATTTTCCTATGATGCCATTATTCGCCTACATCCTTTGATACAT
>PKML01067608.1:86708-100239 GCA_002933935.1 Eutrema yunnanense | reverse complement strand
AGCCACTATATTAGACAAGCCCATTTTCTTCTTTGGCCCATCTGATCCTTCACCGTTTATACTGCAAACACTTCTCAACACTTAAGAATCGATACTAACCCAAATACATTGTTTGCGAGATAACACCTCCTATTATCCCGGTTTCTGAGTTTAATGAATCTTATAAAGGCAACTGAAAATATGAATTGTATCTTATCTCTGTATTTAATGATCTATGCATCCTATGTCTTTTATATAGAGTCATTATCGACTACAATCACCCATAAAATTATAGTTATCTAATTTTCAATTATCTCTTATTGACTCATTTTACTCCAAAAAAACCTTGATTCTTAATCAAAACAAGGACTAATGTTCAGTGCAAATGCAAAATCCTTGTTGATACGCAAAGAGTCGTATTTGAATTGGTTTTGTGACGTCAGTCAAAATGGTAAAAGATGCAGAATACTGAGGGGGGTATTTATGACATTTCATAACGAAAACTCAGCACCTATAAAATTCAGCTTGAAACAAACAAACAAAAAAAAAACATTTCTCTTCGGACAAAAGAAACGTCTAAAAAACCAACAGAAGACATTTCTATTTCTCCTCTCCGGAGATGTCGGAGTCTAGCAACTCGAGCAGATCGTTGATCCCGAGCTTCCTCTACTCTTCCGATCATCGTCTGTTTCATTCGTCGGAGCCAGAAACGAACATGACGCGGCTCAAATCACGGCGGCCGTTGATTTCTCCGGATTCATCGAACGGTCCAAGTTTCCTCATTCCGGCGCCGAACGAGAAAGTACAAATGTACTCTCCGGCGTATTACGCGGCGTGTACGGTCGGCGGGATGCTGAGCTGTGGCGTCACCCACACGGCGGTTACGCCGCTCGATGTCCTCAAATGCAATATGCAGGTCAAGTTCCCAAACCAACTGTTTACTTTTCTATATTCATTAACATATTCATAACATAACATAGTCATAAAATGATACTAGGACATATATAACCTAGTTTGTAACCATCCGAATTCAAATCGAACATAATGTTGGTAAATGCAATTGTTCTGTGGTTGTTGTTTACTAATCTGAAATTATATACTTTTCTCTATGAATTATTCAGTTTCGTAAAGTTTATTGATTCCACTTTACACCTGGTGTCAACTTTTCGAGTTTTTCTTGTTTTCCACGGCATCGACTCTTCAACGTCAACAGCATCGGAGACTTTTATATCTCGTGCATCATAACTAACAAACAAACAATAATTACCCTTTACGAACATTCTTGTTTACTATTTCAGATTGATCCAACAAAGTACAAGAACATAACTTCTGCTTTTAAGACAACGATCAAAGAACAAGGGATCAAGGGTTTCACTAGAGGCTGGTCACCCACGCTTATCGGGTATAGTGCCCAAGGAGCGTTTAAATACGGTTTGTATGAGTACGCCAAGAAATACTACTCAGACATTGTTGGACCAGAATACGCAGCCAAATACAAGACCCTGATTTACCTCGCTGGCTCGGCCTCTGCGGAAATCGTCGCTGATGTGGCTCTCTGTCCAATGGAAGCTGTCAAAGTCAGGGTCCAGACTCAGCCTGGTTTCGCCCGCGGTTTATCTGACGGTTTACCAAAGATCATTAGATCAGAAGGCGTTCGCGGGTTATTCAAAGGGCTTGTTCCTCTCTGGGGACGCCAGATTCCATGTAAGTCCCACAATACTGAAGAAAATCTAGTGTCCAGAAGATGAGAGTTTCAGTAAAAACACTTTTTGAGGTTTTGCAGATACGATGATGAAATTTGCCACTTTTGAGAACACTGTGGAGCTCATATACAAGAAGGTGATTCCTACCCCAAAGGAAGAGTGCTCGGAGCCAGTTCAGCTCGGTGTTAGCTTTGCCGGTGGATACATTGCTGGAATTTTCTGCGCTGTTATCTCTCATCCTGCAGATAATTTGGTGTCTTTCCTCAATAGCTCTAAAGGAGCCACAGTTAGCGATGTATGTGAAACTCCATTCAAATCCATACTTCACAAGAACATAAAGAAGCACATATGGCTATATAGATCTGCTGCCACTGACTTGGTTTCGACTCTTTCACGTGTTACAGGCAGTAAGTAGGCTAGGGTTATGGGGTCTGCTTACCCGTGGCCTTCCCCTCCGCATTTTCATGATCGGAACACTCACTGGAGCCCAATGGGTTATCTATGATGCTGTCAAAGTTTTAGCTGGATTGTAAGTTTTCCTCGCCTGCAATTAGAGATCTCAAATTACTATAGTATCAACATATGAGAAACACTCATCAAATACCTATAATTTTCTTCTCAGGCCAACCACTGGTGGTGCTTCTCCAGCTACTGCACTTGCTCCAGCTGTAAGTGCATAAGATTACAAGTACTTTCCCCACGAAGACGTCACACTAAAGGAATAAAAGGGAAAAGAAAACTCCCAATTGCATTATTCTTATTTTGTTTCTACCTTGTAATACAACAAAAATAGTGTTCTCTACATCTAGTTGTTTTGTTCTACATATCAAAGTCATTGACTCGATAGTATTAGTAGTAAACGTAAATTTTCTTTTGCTTTCGACCATATCTCAGTTTAAAACCCAACCAATCCAAGAGGGATTATAATTCTTGAGATGTGTTTAATGGAAAGACTGTGTCGAAAACAACCCTAGCAAATACGTGTCTAACTTCTGGGAGGTCTCCTGAAGATAATGAGGTATAATCAATTTTACTGTCTTGCTTGGGCACAAAACCCTTCAGCGCAGTTTCTTTGACACATTTGAATATTCTTCTTGCATCTAGGTACAATTCCAACGGTATGAAAACCTATAAAAAAAAAGCCAACAATAGGAGAGAATTAGGACAGCAGCTAATGGAGGAAATCTTGTCTCTAATCTTGAACCAAGAGATCCATGACCTATAGTCTAGGCGTTCTCCCGAGAAGAATTTGCATTTCCATTTGTGTGTCCTTATATAAAACTAAGAAAAGTAGGAGTGCTTACCATATCAGAATATGGGGCCTGAGGGTACGCTGCCATAGCCTTAGAAATAAACTGCCCATCGGTCATCTGTCCCAAGGCTTCTTTGATAGCCACATCAAAATCGATGACCTCATCCAATAATGTTTGAGAGTCCAGTTTCTCTGGCTCTAGTAGCTCGAAGAAGCTTCTATTATGAGGTTTTGTGATCTTCCTGGTGATTTTTACAGCTTCTAGAACATCTCCACCATTGTGGACAGCAAGGCTGAACGCCGCAACCACTGAAGGATATCGAGGTTGGGCAGCAAGCGCTTTGTGAAGAGCCAAGATTGCTAACCTGCAAATTCCCGCCACAACATTACAATATTATCCTCCACTGTATATATATCTTAACAGGCCAGGACCCTACCATACGCTGCTGTGGCAAGGTCTATCCGGGGCCAACAATTTATCCAAATTGGCGAAGAGAGACTGCATTTTGAAATGTTAAATATAAATTCTTTACTCGATATTTTAAGCAATAGACATTTCTCTCTGACGAATATTGCAAAATGTGCATCTGCATTTTACCAGAAGCATATTAGTCCTCTTGTCGCGTCTCTTGAAACCACTGTGTATGAGATATGCTGCCTGTGGATACTGAAGTTAGACGCAATGATACGATAAAGTACAGCAAGAGACGAGTGATATCACTAACCTGAATTGGTAACAGAATTTCTAGTATCCCGAATTTCCACAACAATCTTAAAGAGGCTTCTGCTGATCCATATGCTAACATGTAATTCATTTCCATCAAGATTCTTCCCTACACATTTATCGCAGAATCATTCATGAACACGATGTAACACAAATGCGAATACAGTATTTCTTAGTGGAGAGATGCAATAACGTAAGCCTACCCTGTGGAGTCTTTGTACTAGGAAGGAAAGGTTCTTTACGAAATGAGCTGTTTCCTTGGAAATTGTGAAACCTAAACGCGCAGCGATTCTTGTCCCACGAAGAATCCTGGCTGTAAAATGTTACATAAAGATAAGCACTGATAAGCTTCCATTATATGGACTCTTAAGGGTAACCAAACAAGAATTTGATTTTTCTAAGGCTATGAAGAGTGTTTGTAGAAGAAGAATCCGAGCTGGAAATGTTACATATATGATCTTTTTTTTTAACTCACCACAGTCCTCTTGAAAAGATATGCCAGCATGAAACACTGTCCGTACCTGTGAGCAAAGAACCACACTGAGAACAAAGGTATTTGTAGATAATTTCCCGGACAAAAGGTATAACAGAATACGTTCACACCTTAGCATTTCTAATGTCTTCTATTCCCCCGAGATAGTCATATACAACTTTGGCATATGGATCAAACATCAGCCTGAGATTGGAAAAACAACATAAACATGTAAAGAAATGTAATAAAAGAAACTATCTGATCTCCATCATACAATTGTGAGTTGTGAGTTGGGATTTAACAGGAAAAATGAAGAACCAATTCCTTTCTCTCTTTCAGAAAAATAAAGGAGTATAGGAGATCATCTAGAGATTAAATAGATACCCGTTAATTGTGAAATCACGCTGCAAGCAATTATTGAAACGGATAGAGTCCTCGTCATAGGAGCCATTCGATTTTCCAGAACCAGTTCTCATATTTCTTGGAGAATTTTGTGCAGAGGTGCTAAAACTCGAAACCTACTAAGAAACGAATTTAAAGGAATTCAAAGTGAAAGCAAAATTAAAAAGTAACAGAGGTTTTTTTGTTTTTGTTTTCTGCATTTGCTATGCTTATATTGGTATTAAAAAGAAAATCCTTGATTGAAAAACAAACCTCTATAATATCATTCCCAATGTGGACATGACATATTGGAAATCTTCTTCCAACAATTTCACATCTTGAGAAAGCCCGAACGACCTAAGCATATAGCCAAGAAAATAATTTCATTTTGGGATTCAGATTCAGAAGATGTTCAAGAAATGACTTATAGATTGGAAAAGAAAATAAGACCAACCTCTCTAAGTTCCGCAGAAGTGAGTATATCGAAATCTTTTGGCGTCTGCTTCAAAATAAGATCCCGTACACAGCCTCCCACAAGGTAAACGTCATGTCCTACACATCATGGCAAAAGAAAACTAATATCAAAACCCAGCACGACAGACAAAAAAAGGTTGAAGAAATGTTTAAAATTTCATCTCTAGATTCTATCAGAAGATCAAAGTATTAACCTTTACTCTTGAGGCCACTTAGCACTTGCCGCGCGGGCTTTGGAATCATAGAACTGGTTATCCCAAGATCTTTTGAATTCAACTTCTTCCACTCTGGTGCTTTACCTTTCAACACAATTACCCAAAATATACCACAATATCAAATCAAGCGAACAAATACGCAACAAAAATCGAAATAGTTGGTGATTGTCACTCAAAATAGTAGCACTATACTAAGTTTATACAAATGTCTACATAATAACTGAAACTGGAGAATTGAGTCCGATTCTACCATTACAAGGTAATTATTCATATATGGGATTAAAAAGAGCCTCAATTTTTGGATTAAATCCATCAAAATCACTGAAGTAACGTACTCGTTTTATCAGAATCCTTGTCATGATGATCACTATCCTTGTCATCTACTGTCTCAATTGCAGCAGATGCAACGGTGTTGAACCGAACCTGGAAGCGAAACAAGGGGAAGATAAATTCGAATATACGAAAACGAATTACATAATTGTTAATGTTATATATAACTAAGAGCGACCTTCGAGAAGCAGTAATACAGAGGACGAACGGGAAAATGGGATCTGCAAGCGAAACCCAGACTTGAAACCGCCATTGAAATCGAAAAGATTCACCATTTCATGATTGGCTTTTAAGCTTATCAAAGCTGCTTTAATGGATATTTTACAGAGACGGTAGGGTTTTGAGGATTAAAAAACGAAGGGGTTTAAGTGCCACGTGGCCACTTGTCATTTGATTTAACGTTCCGTGAGCCGATGCCGTTTTCATGTAACTCATTAGAACATCGTGCCGTCCCTTGACGTGTCTCTTTTGTAAACTATCCTACTGTTTTCAGGCATCTTTAGTTAAACTACGCACCGTTTTGTATAGTGAAAAAACTGTTCGCCGTCTTAAACTTTAATACGAGGACTACACGCTGTTTTTCACCAAATGTTCATCGTCTCAGAACTTACAGATCGGAACTTTCGAGTAGTTTACTTTAGAAGATCAAGAAAATTCACATCGTCTCCTGAGAAAATAGAATCGAAGCAAAAACTTTCTGGGGAATCGATGAAGCTCTTGCAACTGATATTCCTATTAGCTTTAACTACTGGAATCTCCGCTGTTCTCATTTACATTATCGGCGTCTCGAATCTCTGTAAGTATATACTCCATCGTTGTCCCAATGTAAGATGGTTTATTCGTGATTTTCTGAAGTATGGCGATGATTAATGATAAAGAAGATGATTCCGTGGGTTTAGACGAATCAAATCGGCTTAGCAATGAAGATTTAGAGGCGTTGCAGTCCCTGCAAAACGGATTCCAGAAGTGCGTAGTAAGTAAATCCACTTTAGAGATCTATGTTAGCATTTTCTTCTGTTACTAATTTTCGCAATGAGCATCAGTTACCCAGGAACTGCTTCCTTGATCCGTTTCGAGATAAATCTTACTTCTGAATTTAACTGAAGATGAAAATTCTTGCTTGTTTGTATGATACGTGATGCAAACTCTATGGTTTCTTTAGATTTGCAACGAATAACTAAAATAGTTTATTTGGTGTGTGCTGTGGTAATGATTCAGAGAGCAAATGGCTTGGGACTACAAGCTGCTACTGGTAGAGATTACTGCCAAGTCTCAATAAACTTCCCCAGGGATACTGTACCCAAATGGGTAAATGCTCTCTTTTGACTATTTATTGATCTCAGTCTGATTACCTGACTTTATACATCAGCAGAGTTAAGCTTTAGTGTCTAGCAAAATGCTATATTAAATATTTGTACTCTACCTTGTATTTTGTCTTGGATTGTGTCCAACAACAGAAAGATCCCAAGTCTGGGGAGCTTGAAGGACTGTCATATGAGTTTAACCTGTGCGAAGCAGTAGCTACATGGGAACAAGTGGGTGTTGCAGTTCTTAAAGTCTCTGTAAACTTTCAGTCCATATAACTTGTTTTAGTCTTTACAGTGATGGGCTAATTGGCGAGTTGGTTAACCAGGTCAGGAATAGCTCTACGATACTCACCAAGGAATACATTGATGCCTTACCAAATGGATGGGAGGATTATGCATGGCGCAGAATCAATAAAGGAATTCAACTGTAAGTATTGAATGACATTAGACGAGGAATGAAGTGGATGATAATTGGTAGTAATATTATTATCCTTTTTCATAGCCAAAAGCTCAAAACTTGCTAAAAGTGATGGGTCTCAGTTATAATAAATCAAGTAATTTGCAAACGTAGTGTTAAATGCTGTGTTGTCTTCTTGGTCTTAATGAAATTCACACTCTGGTGCAGTAATCGTTGCCAGAATAAATCTTTATGTATCGAGAAGCTTTCACTGGTGCTTCCTGAAACACCACCATATTTCCCCCGGCAGTTTGAGCGATGTGCTGTTATTGGTAACTCTGGTGATCTTTTAAAAACAAAGTTCGGAAAGGAGATAGATACTTACGATGTGGTTATTAGAGAAAATGGTGCTCCAATTCAGGTTAATGATGAGTTCTTCTATCTAACCTTCAATTCTTTTGTTCCCTCTGTTCTCTCACTTATCTTCTTCATTCTTCTTTGTTTATGGAATATCTTCTTGCAGAACTACAAGGAATATGTGGGAGAGAAAAGTACATTCCGTCTTCTTAATCGAGGGTCAGCAAAAGCCCTTGACAAAGTCGTGGAGTTAGATGGTACTGTATAACTGTTTTCTTGTTTTTCATGGTTATCGCCACTGTTTTTCTATTTCTGTTCATTATTGAATGGTGTCCAATTTTTTATGCTTGCGAATAGATACTCCACTCTCTCTCATCCTTTGAAACTATGCAGAGAAAAAGCAAGAGGTACTGCTAATAAAAACAACAATTCATGATATCATGAACAAGTTGATTCAGGTTTGTACATTGCACTTATTTGTCTCTTAGCTCTTTGGTTCTGATTATCCGAAATCTGTTCCTCATTTTCGAAATTCATTCGAGGATACTTCTTTCTCTGCAGGAAGTTCCAATAAAAAATACTGTGTATTTAATGCTTGGTGCTTCGTTTGGCTCAGCAGCCAAAGGAACTGGGCTCAAGGCTCTTGAATTTGCTCTCTCAACTTGTGATTCAGTGGATATGTATGGTTTCACTGTGGACCCAGGTTATAAAGAGTGGTATGAAGTCGACCTATAGTTATTTTGTCTAGATGTCTACTTATTAACCATGTTTATGTTTTGCTGTCTGTTTATTAATCATGTTTTGACAGTCATCTCTTTGTAATATTCTTTCAGGACTAGATATTTTTCAGAATCCCGACAAGGACATACCCCTTTGCATGGTAGAGCTTACTACCAGATGATGGAATGCTTGGGTGTAAGTCTCTGGTTTCTCGTTTTCCAGTTATCCAATACAAGTTGTTCCATTTTATCTGCAATAATCACTTGATTCGTTTATTAGAATTGCATTGGCCTGTTGTTATAGATTTAAAGATCCCTTCAAGCTTCTTGGTTTTGACTTGGTTAATTTCTTTTTGTTAGCTCATTAAAATACACTCTCCCATGAGAGCTGATCCAAACCGAGTCGTGAAATGGGTGCCAAGCCGCAATACAATTAGATCTGCAAGACTCGCAGCAGAGAAGCTCTTAAGGTAATCAATTACATCTTCTTTCTTTTGCGCACATAATCAGCCTCTAAAACTTATCACCTCGTTGTAAAACACATTCGACGTGCAGGAGAGTTGGAGCAGGATCTGCAGACCCATTAGCTTCATGCTCGATAGTAAAGAAGAGAAGCAAAAACAAGCGTCCAATGGGCTCACACCTCAGAAAACCTGTGAGCGACCATCAAAAATTTGTGAGAAGCACGACCATGTACCCGTTGGAGCACAGTCCGGGACATAGTCAGCTTTGCATTACACCAGCTGACTAAAGAAACAACTGCTTATATAGAAATCGAATTTTCCCCATACACTAAGCACAAAGCAGGTTCAATGGACAACGATAGATTCAAAAGCAAGTCCATCCTCTGCTGTAGGGTCATTATAGGGAGTTCAAGATCATCGAGGTGAGAATTGTCCCTTGAGATTAGGATTGATTATTTTGTTATCCGAAATTTTCTTCACAAGAGATATAGGAAGATGTTATCCAGTTCTATCATAGAGGACTGAGATAGAAGTGGAAGCTAGAGATTGCTTGTTTGATGACTAATTTTAGTAAATAGGCAAATGTTTAAGAATTAGAGTAATCCTTGCTCTAAAGGGAGCACATTAGGATCAAATGTGAGTGATTAAGCTTTTACAGTCTCTTGGAAAAAAAGAGGCCATGAGTACAGCACGTAAGATCTTAATGCTCAAGTAAACTTCAACCTAAACCTTCAATTATAAGTTTCATCAAGGGGTTTCAATATTGATCAGTGAACTATCAATCATATATTACACAAACGACTATAAACTCAAACCTTGGCCAGAGAATCCAAAAGCTTTCTCCTCTTTAGCAAACAGTCTTTTAAGCAGCTTCTTGACGGACTGGATTTTCATACTGAAACAAAAAAGTTGCAATCATACACTTATACACATCTCCAAGTTCTTATAGACCATGAGAATGTTGGGATCGAAGAAGGGCAAATAATCATATTACAACAGAAGTATGGCCAAACCGCATCTGTCTCATCATATTTGCTTACCAATCTCTCAGCAATGTATTTGTCAGATACAAAAACCAGTCTTCTGATTCTTTTTTGCAAGGATTCAAGTGTTTTCTTTGACTTCTTCAAAGGTCCAGCGAAGACCCACAAGCGAAGCTTCCATGTGACCACACGATTTCCATATATCCACCAGAGTTTATGCTTTTCTAGTCATACAGAGAAGCAAATGGCTTCCCAGCAAACTGAACAAGTTTGACTTGCCATATGGTAAACTGATCATGAGCTCAAGTTGTCATCGAGAATAAAACGATGAACCAATACATTCCATGTAGCAATACTTGGGACAATACCTTCCCTTATCATCCTCTCAAGAAGAATCACTGCATCTTCCCTACAATTAGAGCTGCACAGACCCCATATCACGTTTGTGTATGAGATCACATCAGGCCGCCACTTACTTCCTCCACATGAAACTTGATCCAACATCTGCACTGCCCTCTCAGCTTTCCCTTGTTTGCAATACGCTAATATTATCATATTCCTCGTTATCTCATCCGGAGATTTACCATCGACCACCATTTTACCTGCTAGCTGCAGAGCTATCCCGGGGAGACCTGCATTGCATGACCCATGTAAAAGCGTGTTGTAAGTCGATGAGCTCCACTCCACACCTCTCATGGAGATCTCTCGGGTGAGACCATAGGCTTCTTCTATTCGGTTTGTCTTTGAGAGCCCATCTAGTAGCTCATTGTATGTTACAATGTTGGGAGGACACCTGTATTGCTGCTCCATTTGTCTGAACACTTTCTCTGCCCAGTCAAGCCTCCCTGCATCGCATAAGCCTTTAATAAATGCGTTAAACGTTGGAACAGATGGAGCACAGTTTTCTTTGGACATAATCTCTATAAGAGATTCAGCTTCTTTGAACTTGGAGCGCCTACAAAGAGCTTGCACCATGCTTGTATACACCACAACATTTGGGGAGCATCCATCAGTTAGCATCTTATTCCATATATCAACTGCTCCCTCGAGGTTACCTCTTTTGGCAAAGCCGTTGATAAGAGAGCCATACGTTCTGATGTTTGGAGAACATCCGCTTTCTTCCATGTGTAAAAAGACAGACAGAGCCTTTGCCATATTCCAACGGGAACAAAATCCTTGTACCAAGGTATTTAGCGCTACAACGTTTGGTTGTAACTCAAATCCTCTGATCATCCGATTCCACAAGTCTAGAACATCAAAGGTTGTACCTCTTACAAAACAACCCTTCACCAGAGAGCTCAATGTATGGATATTTGGATGACACCCTCGTTTCACCATCTGCGCCAGAAGTGAGAAAGAGAGCTCGATTTCTCCAGAGTTGCAAAGCGCATTGATAAGTGTTGAGTATGAGATGACATTAAGAGATATCCCCTTCTCCACCATTTCTCTCATCAGGTCAAATGCCCCTTTGTGATCATGATCTTTGCATAACCCATTAACCAAAGCGTTATAGACGCTCACAACAGGTTCGAATCTTGCAGCGAGTTCCCTACCTTCCTTCACCATACCGAGCTCACACATCGATGAGATCACTGTGGTGTAGCTCACAGCATCAGGAGAACAGCCTTTATTCGACATCTCCACCAGCAACTTCTGAGCGCCGTCTACCTTGTTGTTCTTACACAAGGCCTTAAGAAGGACATTATATGTGAAAACATTTGGCTCAAACCCATCTCTCTTCATATTTCTATAAACTGTATAAATCATCTGAATCCTATTCTCACCGAGTAGAGTATCCAAAACATGGTTATATATCTTAACCGAAGGATCACACCCGAATTCCTTTATCCTATAAAACATCTCCACTGCTCGTTCAGCCAAACCCACTTGCCGGTATACACTAATAACATTGACAAACAAATCTTCAGAACACTGAAAACCATGGAGTTTCATTTGCTGCAAAAGATACTGAACACTATCAATCTGACCATCACCAGCAAGCTTTCTGATCATCACCTCGAATGTCAAAGGCGTGTGCTTGAAGAGATTTGAATTGGCAACTGATTTGAAGTATTGCAAAGCTAAAGGGACACATGACTCTTGTCTCAGCCTCTTTACCACATCAAATTCTTTGATCTCTGTGGCAGGGTTTGGAGATTCCGGGAGAAATATCCCATTGAGATTGGTATTGAGGACAAATGGAATAATGGGTTTCTGAACTTTCAGCAGCAACGAACATCCTTCTTTGAGGTACATCACAACAAAATCGGAATCAAAAGGTGAGGACTTTTGCAAGAGTCCCAGAAACTCACCGATAAAAGAGACTCCTTTTGTCCAGAAACCAAAACACACAATTGGATTTTCTATACTTAACAGTACTCTGCAATGGATAAAGACGGAGATCTGAAGAGTAACATGGACTCGGCTGCTAGCGACGGTGATTAGGTTGGCCGGAGGCGATTTACACGGCGACGTTTCGTTTGAGGGTTTGCTCAGGAATTAGGCTTATCCGTTTTTTTCAGTTTGTTCATTAAAAAAAATGGAATTCGATAACTAGAGAGAAAGTTATTGATATTGATGAAAACCCCCCTCAACTTCCGCCAGTTTCGTTTTAAAACCCTTAAGAATAGTATTATTTTGGGATAATTGGGAATTTAGAGCAAAAAATGAGAACTATTGTCTCCTTAATACTTAGTTGAGATATGCCACTTTTAGACTAAAATACCCTTTATTAAATATAAAAAAAATTCAAAATAAATATTTATACTTACTTTAGAAATTCAGAAAATTCATATTAAGTAAGTAATATATATTGTGTAATTTATCATAGGAAAACAAATTTTTATAAAAATATTTAATAAAGATGTTCTACTAATTGTAGAATTTGGTTTCTATTATTTGCTCTAAAATCTACCAAGTATAGAATATGTATTCTACTATTTGTATAGCATTCTACTATCCCTATAGAATCTGTTATCTACAATGTTGTATGTATTCTACTAATTGTAGAATATGCATTCTATCATGTTCTCTATATTCTACTTTTTGTAGAATAGAAGTTCTACCATTTTCTCTATATTCTACTTTGTTGTAGAATATAAGTTCTACTATTTTGTCTTGATTCTACTGAATGTAGAATACATATTCTACCAAGCGGTTAACAAAATCTGAGAGAAAATCTAGGAACAACTGAAAATCTTAAAAAAAAAAAAAAATTTCCTTTTTTAAATCGTTTTGAAAACGTTTTTTCCTAAAAAAATATTCAAAAAATATTTCATTTGTCGTGTAATCTTTTTTTTTTCCCTTTTTTCTTTTTTCGAATCCTTTTTTAAATCGTTTTGAAAACTTTTTTTCCTAAAAAAATATTCAAAAAATATTTTCTTTATCGTGTAATCTTTTGTTTTTATTCCCTTTTTAAAACTTTTTTTCCTTTTTTGAATCCTATTAAAAAAATATTGATTATTATTACTTTAATGGGTAAAATTGGATTACCCTTAATATAAATACTAAGAGGACAATAATCCTTCAATAAGTACTAAAGGGACAATAGTTCCCATTTTTTGCTATAAATTCTCAATTCCACCTAGGGATGTTAATACGGGCGGGCCCGGCCCGTTTAGGCCCGACCCGTTTAGGCCCGGCCCGTTTAAGCCCGTTTACTTTTTAGCCCATTTATTTTTTGGCCCGTTTAGGCCCGTCCGTTTAGACCCGTTATAATTAGTGTGGCCCGTTTAGGCCCGTTTAAAATTAGGAATATTTTTTAAAAATAATTAT
>PKML01067608.1:47436-68823 GCA_002933935.1 Eutrema yunnanense | reverse complement strand
TTGTATATTATAGAGATGAAGACTTGAAGTCTTGGTTGTCTTGAGGGCTTTTTTACTCTGTTCCTAGTTTATTTATTTTTTGCTAACAATTTTTTTTGAAAAAATAAATAAATTAATTAAAGTTTTGGTTTTGAATTCCATTCTTATCTCTAACCGAATTCCATTATAGATATTCGGTCAGAGATAAGAATCGAATTCAAAACCAAAACTTTAATTAATTAATTTATTTTGCAAGTTAATAAGAGAAAAAAGAGGAAAAAAAAAAGAAAGAAAGAAAGAATTGATTATATACTTAGATTTACGAAGTTGCATTACTTTATCTCTCGCTAGTACAAGATTGTGTTTTGGTTAGCCAATGAAACGTAAAGTCTTTTTGGTTTCTCCCGTCACATCGTCAACTCCTTAATTCCCAAGTTTACCTTCCCTATGAAGTTTCCTTCCTTTTTTCTTTTTTAAAACCCCCACATTCACATTCCCTTCTCTGTACACTCAGAGAGAAACCAAACCAGCAAAAGAGAAAATGGCGGAATCGGCAAAGCAACACATTGATCGGATTCGGAGGACTAAGTTTTCTATCGGCGGAACTGAGAATCCTTTGACGGAGGATCTTCATCAGGCCGTGAAGAATCTCTCAGCTGAGCTCTACGCCAAAGATGTTCACTTCCTCATGGAGCTTATCCAAGTAAGTTGTTTACTCTCTCTGTAATGCACGTTTTGCTCTGTTTTCCCGAGAAAATCTGGAATCGAATTACAGAGTATATTCTCTGTTTACATGGTCTTGTTTCTTGAAAATGTTGAACCTAAACCAAAACCGGAAACTGAATCGGTTCTCACACTGCTTTGTATACTGTATTGAAGCGTATTTATGATTTCACATTATGTGGCCTTGTTTTCTTGTATAATCTCAGAATCATGTTTGCTCTTGCTGGATATAGAAAACATGTTTCCTGGACATTTTACTTTTGTTCTTTTCTATATATATATATATATATCACAAAGACCAACATTAGTAATGCTAGACAACTTTTGGTTTCCAGAATGCTGAGGATAACGAGTACCCTGAAGGTGTCGATCCATCTCTTGAATTTGTCATCACATCTGATGACATCACAGCCACTGGAGCTCCAGCCACTCTACTTATCTTCAACAATGAGAAGGGTTTCTCTGAGAGAAACATTGAGTCCATTTGCAGTGTTGGTAGATCCACTAAAAAAGGCAATCGCAAACGCGGTTACATCGGAGAGAAAGGTATCTACTTTCCTTCTCCCACATGACAAAAACTCTAATTTAAGAAGACCCTTGTTCTTACATGTTTGTATCTGTTTCAATCTTGGCAGGAATCGGGTTCAAGAGTGTGTTTCTGATTACTTCTCAGCCTTATATTTTCAGCAAGGGCTACCAAATTCGCTTTGATGAGGCGCCTTGCAGCCACTGCAGCCTTGGCTACATTGTTCCTGAGTGGGTTGAGCAACATCCTTCTCTTGTCGACATTCAAAGGATTTATGGTTCGGGTTCTGCTCTTCCGACCACAACAATTATTCTGCCTCTGAAGGGTGACAAAGTTAAGCCGGTGAAAGAACAGCTCTCCAATGTTCATCCTGAAGTTTTATTGTTTCTGTCCAAGATCAAGCGTCTCTCTATCAGAGAACACTGCCAAGATCCTAAGCTCAGCACAGTGAACTCGATCGGGATTGTAAGCGAGACAGATTTTATGACGAGGAAGAGCATCGATGCTGAGTCTTACACAATCAATCTCTCTGCTAGTGGAACTGGTTCTGAAAAACAATGCAGTTACTACATGTGGAGGCAAAAGTTTCCGGTGAAACATGAGAACCGTGTGGAAAGGAGAAGCGAAGTCGAAGACTGGGTGATTACTTTGGCGTTTCCATATGGAGAGCGTCTTGGCCTTGGAAATAGCTCTCCTGGTATCTATGCGTTTCTTCCCACGGAGATGGTGACCAACTTTCCTTTCATCATACAAGCAGATTTCATTCTTGCGTCGTCCAGGGAAACTATACTGCTTGATGATATATGGAACCAAGGGATTCTCAGCTGTGTTCCGTCGGCTTTTGTGAATGCATTCACCACCTTGGTGAAGAAGACTGATGCTCCGGTGTCTAGCGTGCTGCCTGCTTTTGGGTTCTTGCCCGTAAATCAATCTACTTACGCAAAGCTGAATGTTGTTCGTGAATCCGTCAGGGCAAGAATCTGTGCAGAGGAAATTGTGCCAAGCGTATCACATTCGCGACAGAAGCTCTTCCACAGACCGTGCGAAGTTGGTCGTCTCATCCCTGGTTTCTGGGATATCTTGAAGAAAGCGACGGGAGAAGGCGCAGGCCTGCAAAACATTTCTTCACATGGCATCTACATCTTGGATTCCTCGTTTGACATATCAGAAAATGACAACATTCTCGACTTCTTGGGTTTGCAGCAAGTCAGCAACGACTGGTATGCAAAATGCATTCAGGGCTGCGATCTCGTGACAAGTGTGTCAGAAAGTACGTATGTTGAGATCATTCTGTTCATAGCTCTAAACTGGCAGGCCAGATTTAAGAGCACAAACATGGTTAACGTTCCGCTTGTCAAGTACCTTGTTCAAAAGGGAGCGACTTATCTTAGCAGCTTGGCAGATTTTGGTCCTCGGACATTGTGCCTCCCCTCAGAGAAGAACCATTCATGGCTGCTTGAATGGAACTACGAGATGAGATGCACCTCTAAGTTTGTTTTCCTGCCAGATACAACCCGGACTGCATTGAATGCGTGCTCAAATAAGGAAACAATACGTAATTGGCTCAAAGGGTCGTTTGCTGTTATTGATCTTAGTGTATCTGACTATGCAAAACGTCTCAGGGAGAATCTTAACGGAGACAAAAGGCTTGTGGTTTCGTATGCGCACTTTCTGCATCACTCCATCTCGCAGGGTTTTTTATCGGATGTCGAGGCTGAGAAATGCTGCAGAGACATGCCGCTTGTGGACAACTATGGGAATGTCAACACGAGTAGGAATGGGGTTCTTGTTCCTGCTAGCGCAGGTAAATGGGTTAGCTTGACTGGGTCGAATCCTTGGATGCAGGACGGCTATATTGAGCTGTGGGAAGAGTATTTGTCATCTGGCAGGTTCGCTCGTGTACAGTCTAAGCAGAGAGAGCTTCTCGGGTTCTTGAAAACTTATGCTACGGCTGGAGATATCCCTGAGATTGAACCACCAAATGCAGCTATACCTGCGTTGTCGGGAGCTCTTATGAAGGAGAATGTTTTGTTGCTTTTGGAGTGGATTAAGAGGAATAGATACTATCTTCCTCCCAAGTTCTTGAGTTCTGTTAAAGGAGGAAGCTGGCTGAGAACCACGATAAACGGTGTCTCTGATTATCGGCAGCCTTCTAAGTCCTTTTATCATACATCATCATGGGGAAATATTCTGCAGAGAGGATCAATTCTTGTGGATATTCCACTCGTAGATCGGAGCTTCTATGGGAAAAACATTGAGGAGTACAGAGAGGAGCTGAAAATTGCTGGTGTCATGTTTGAGTTTAGCCAAGCATGTACGTTTGTTGGCGACCACCTTATGCGTTTAGCTGAGAGCTCGTCACTGTCAAGAGAGAATGTGTTCTCGATTCTGAAGTTCATCAGGCACTTGAGAGAGAAGCTCCTTTCACCAGATGATTTCATCACAGCTGTAAAATATCACTCTTGGCTAAAGACATCTTCCGGTTACCGATCTCCAGATGGAGCTGTTTTGTTCAGCAACGACTGGAAAGCTGCGTCGCTGATCAGTGACATTCCGTTTATTGATAGAGATATCTATGGTGACGCAAACCTCAATGGCTTCAAGAAAGAGCTTGAGTTGCTAGGTGTTGTAGTTCAGTTTCCCAATAATCACAGCCTCATCGTTTCTCACTTGAATCCTGCAAAGCTGAGCTATTTGACAGCCGATGCAATGCTCTTAGTACTCGACTGCATGCGCCGTCTGAGTCCTCAGAAACTAATCAATGCCCTAAGAAGTTCACAATGCTTCAAGACAAGAAGCGGCTACAAAACTCCTGCCGATTGTTTCATACCTGATCCGGAATGGAGCTGCCTTCTATCTGTGTTTGATTGTTTCCCTTTGATCGACGAGCATTTCTATGGGAGACAAATCTTTTCCTACACAGAGGAGCTGAAGCAGATTGGTGTTGTGGTTCAACTTGAAGAAGCTGTGAAAGGGTTTGTGAGAACGTTTAAGCAGAAAGCTACCTCCACTGGTCTAACCCGATACAGCGCCTCGTCTCTTCTATCTTGCTACAGGAAACTGATGGCTAGTAATCTCAAGTTTCCTGAAGATCTTTTGAGAAGCTTCAAAGAGTTACAATGGTTGCGCACCAAACTCGGCGATTTCCGTGCACCAAAGGACTGCATTCTCTTTGATCCAGAGTGGGAACCTCTCCGCCTAATAGCGAATCTCCCCTTTGTCGATGACGGCACAAACTGGTACGGCAAAAGCATTCACGATTACAAGAAAGAGCTAAAGAGCTTGGGAGTTACAGTTGAACTAAGACAAGGCATGAACCATGTGGTTAGCTCCCTAAGTCTCCCTAATCCATCTCACATCACTCCTGCAAGTGCGCTGTCTATTTTTAAGTGCATCAGGTTCTTGCTTGAGGATAGATATCAGCAACTCCCTAAAGAGTTTCTGGACAAGGTTTCTGTAAAATGGTTGAAGACACATGCTGGTTACCGCTGCCCCGAAGAGTGTCTCTTGTTCGATAACAGCTGGGGATTAAAGCCGTGTGATGGTCCTTTCATCGATGAAGAGCATTATGGCTCGGAGCTTAAATCGTTCAAGGAAGAGCTTATTAAGATTGGAGTTGGTAACGATTCAGCCCAGGCTTGCCAGTTGCTTGCTAGCCATATTTATACACATTCGGATTCTGATGCGATTTCCCGGATATATAGATTCCTCAGACAATCTAAATGGAAACCTGAGAGAGATGGTGCGTCTTCAGGCCGAATCTGGATCCCGAGCGATGGTAAATGGGCAGATGTTTCTAGCTGCGTGCTCTATGACAAAGATAAACTCTTTGGATCTCGGCTAAACGTTCTTGAAAACCATTACAACGGTGATGAGGATCGTGAAGATCTTCTTGGGTTCTTCTCATCTGCATTTGACGTGAGAACCAACCCGTCGATTGAAGATTACTGTGCTTTGTGGAAAGACTGGGAGAAAACAAAGGACAGGTTGTCAAATGAAGAGTGTTGTGCGTTCTGGAGTTTCGTCGTGCGACACAGCATCTCACTTAAAGCCGAGAAGTTTTTCTCTGAATCCCTTGCGCGTTTGCCCGTAAACGCACCAGATAGCAGCAACGGTAGTAGAGGAGTCTTGTTGTCTAGCAAAAGCGACGTGTTCATAGCTGATGACTTGCTCTTGAAGGATCTTTTCATAGATTCCCCTGTTTTCGTCTGGTACCCAACTCCAAGCATATCTACATTGTCACAAACCAAGCTTACGCCGATTTACAGAATGATCGGCGTCAAAGAGATCTCTAAATGCGTCGAGGTGGCAGAAGCTAAGATAACTGATGGAGTCGAAATCGAGCAGCAAGAGAATGATCTGATCGGACAGGGGCTAGTGAGGCTCATTCTCGGGTTCCTCTCTGATCCATCTCTCAAGATAGAAGCTGAGGAACGTTCTAGAATCATACGGAGTCTTGTTAGCCTCAACGTTGTTGAAACTCCGGAGACGATCTCGACGGAGTATACTCTGAACCTACCGTCGAAAGGAGAGAAGCTGATGGCTAAAGCTAAGAGGATGATAAGGTGGGAGAGAGAGAAAGGAGTTGTTTACGCAGAGAAGATGGAGAAAGCGTGTGGGAAAAGAAAGGTTTTGGAATACGCGACGAGTTTCGCAGAGGTGATTGGTAAAGGAGTGATGTGGGAGAGGGAAGATCTGATCGGACGGTTATCTGAGCTCGTGAAGATGGCTTACATGGTTGAGTTCGATGAAGAGGCGTTGGAGTTTCTTATGAAGTCCAAGAACCTCCAGGTCTATGAAGAAGATGAGAAACTCATCTCAGATGCTTTCTCTCTCAAGTAAACTTGAGGTACGTGGAATCTCTCGTTTTACAAACTTCCTTGTATATTGGTTGTGAATTTATTTGGCTTCTGTGAAAGTTAAAGATGTTTCTTTTGGTGTTTTGCAGATGCCTTGTAAATCTCAAGTGAAGCTCTACGTTGTATCTCGTTTCTATGCGTCCATTTTGGTTTTCTACATCTTTTGTAACCCCTCATGACTCTTTCTCTGTTCTACAAAATATTTTGGTATCTCGTTTACTACTCCATTAAAATTGAAATACCCTTTAGTTACGGCTTCTTATTTTCCTTCGATATTTTGTTGTTAGGTAGATTACCCTTTTAAGTAAACGAAATCGTATGTTTCGAAGAATCATCTTAAAGAAGATGTAGAAAAATACAAAAGTAATGCTACAACTGGTAAATGAATATGAAGATACGATTTCGTTTAGATGATTCTTCGAAATATGAGCACGATAAGAGTTGGTGAGTCTGTGTCATCACCAGCTTTATTAGCTATTTGGCTTATGTATTGAACAACGCTACAAATACAAAAGTCACAGAAAACTCTGTAGCTACAAATACAACGCCTCTATGAAACTTTTCTTGGTTTTTTTTATCCTCTGTATTGAAATTGACAACATTTAGCTTAAAGCAAGATTGATAACTTCTTCCGCTCTTTGTCTCTATTACTTGTTCCGTTAGACTAATGCTTCCATGTTTTGAATTCAGAAATTCTTCAAAGGTAAAGATGATCAGCTCTCAGTAATCGGAAGACTTGCGGCGGCATGACGTCTACTTTGGTGAGTACTTGTGGTTCGATGGCTTGCTCGATTTGTTTACGGGCTTGTTCATTTGTCCATCAAAAGTTCACATCCTTATAGTGGCTGTACTGATGTATGACTGAAAATATAGGCTTAACATCCTCTCTGTCTATTGAAAACTAAATCCTTATATATATGCCAATGCAGGAGTTTTATATGGTTTACTTTCCGCGCAAGGTTTTTTTTTTTTTTTTCCGACTAAGAACTTTATTGATTTTGAAAATTAGTCATTGTTTACAAGCGATATAAGAAACCCCGGGCAACAATGATATAAGGACCAAGGGGATATATATAGTATGGCTTTTCTAGTTAAAAAGTCAGCACACACATTTGAACTTCGACCACAAAATGAAAATTTGAAAGCCTCATCGCTTTATGGTCTCAATGAAATCAATTAGGGCCAAAGCCCGAGAGCCGGCCCGGGCTAGGACCTAGGACCTTCTGGCCCGGGTCTAGGACCTTCTCCAGTGGACACTCACATGTTACCCTCTAGAGACACTGTGAGACGGCAAATGCAGATGAGAGGAACTCCTTACAAATCAATCCCGGAAGCATTTTTCTTACCGTTAGTTAAAAAGCTTTTTATCCAATAAACATTTACTTTACACAAATTCGTGACAAACAAACAAACCTGAATCACACAATCTTGTTTATATATTCTTCCATTTTTTGCTTAACCCTTTTTAATAGTGTAATTGGCATAAAACAAGAGACTATAACCGTCCTATACCACTTCTGCTTCTGCTTCTATATGTTGCTGCATCAGATATCTCAGTGTGTAACTCTCTGGAAGCGTCATTGTCTGAAGACTCTGAGCTTTCCTTGCCGACTCTTTTTGACACAGAATCATCTCTGCTTCTTAAATCTTCGTTGACACGGCTTGAAAATTCCCAGCTTCCTCCTCTCCTTCCCCTGCTTGACTCTCTTGAATGCATAATCCCGCGCCCTTCAGATTCTTCTGGTGGAAGCATTCTGCTCAAATCCCGTGATGTGACCGATGTTTCCATGTCCTTGTCCATCTCACCGAGCTCTTCTTCTACTGTCTCGTGCCACACCGGTTTTCTCCCCATCTCTATGTCGTGGGAAACTTTCTGTAAGCTCCTCGGGCTTGACATCCCTCCGTTTACTGTCCTTGGTGGGATTGCTGGCTCCTTTGATACCTTTGCTCTGAAACTGTTCTGAGACAAGGCAACCTTTGTGCAGAATACTTCCATGAAATTCCCCATTACTCCTTTGTTGAAAGGGTTCTCGTTTCTATCATACCGATACCTAAAGTTTTCGTACGTTGACTGCAAAATCACAACATATCAAACAACAGAAACCCGATGTTAACAAGCGGCTAAATTATCCAACGGTGTCGGGGTATCATGAAACAAGAGCTTCAAGAGAGTAATGATTTTACCTGATTGGTACTGATTAGGTACAAGTGGAAACCGGTTAGCCCACCAACAAACCAGACCGAGACGAAAGTGTAGAGTATTAGCGCCATGGAAGCAGGAGTCTTAATTAACGATTTCCACATGTTTATCTTTTCACCATCCATTATGCGCTTGACGTAGATCCAGCAAAACACATGGACATAAATGCAGAGAAGAGCCGAGCACAACACAAACATGAAGTAGAACCTGTAGTTTCTCTGCATTCACAAACCCCAAATTACCGTTAGTTTCTCTTGAATCCTCTAGGTCTGTGCAATATTCCTCTTTAGCAGGTTGATTACAAAGTTATTTAAAAACATCTCATTTAACCGATCCGTTATTGTGTTCAACTATAATTCTAATTTCTAAATTTAGAAACCTTTAGATATAAGATTGTATGCGTTTTCAGAGCCTCAAATGTTCGCAAGATTCAATCAAAGAGATGCCAAAAGAGGGAACAAGCAAGATTTTGATTAGGCAAAAGAATATCCATTACCAGTCCAATGCACTGACCAAGCCAAGGACAGTGATGATCAAATTTCTCCACGCAGTTGTTGCAAATCGAGCAATGAGAAGCACGAGGTGGTCTGTAAAGCATGCACGTGTCACAGTATTTGATCTTTACAGTGATTCCATTCACAAACATATCCTTTGTCCGAGGTAACCTACTCTGAGGAGTATGTGCAAGACGCGGTTCTCCATTTCCTTCATTACCCTCTGGTTCAGGAGGGTATAGATTACGTGGTATTATTCCTGGGTCTCTCCCCGAAGTTAGAAGAAGAAATATTAGATCCTGTGGACACACAAAGATAGAAATTGATCATCAAGATGCCAGGAGTAAGAAGATGCAGAAGAGACTTATGTAAGCAGAAGGGGAACAAATATTCATGAGAAAAGTGGAACTCACCAATAAATTCAGACCAACGGCGATGGCTAATATTGATACTCCTCTATGGTGAGGGAAATCATCGATGAATTTTCTGCCAACAAAAACACAAAAAATAGTGACAGGAGCTGTAATCATGGAGATGGTGATCAGAATAGATCGAGCATCGGGTCCAAACACGAGCCTTCCTCCAAGGAAGAACACCTGGAGAAAACAAAATTCAAGATCAGTAAAATATCAACAATGTTACATGCATAAACAAAACAGTTGAATTAACAACTCTTGCAACTATGACATTACATATCTTGAAAAATCTGTACTGAATTCTGATAAAAATCCAAAAGCTCTAACTTTGTAAGAGACCAGCATCATTGACAGCTTAAACTATGTAAACCAAATCTCATTAGCTTAAGAAGACACATTATCCAAACAACTGTATACAAGTACATTAAGAACTGATAACGAGACCAAATCAAACCAGGTAATGCTGAATCATACGTCACATATAGAGATTCTCTAACAGTTTCTTGTAAGGGTTTACTTTGGGTATCCAATATCCATCGTCTCTAATTCTCTCAGAGAAAGCACAAAACTGAATGAATCATTGGATGAAAACATCATGGAAACTAAGTCAAATTCCAAATTAAGAAAGAGAATGAGCAAAACCCTTTTAAAAAAAAGCTGCAAACAAAGTTCATAAAACCATACATCTCAAAGTTAGGGCATAGAAGTCAACTTATTAGCTTCTGAAGAACGAACCCAGAAAAAACAAAAAAAACAAAACAGAGAGATAATGATTGTGTCATAACTTCTGGGTAAACAACAACAACAACAATTCAACAATAAATCTGACGATTTGGATTCAGATCTTGTTGAAAGACCTTAAATCTGACCCAAAAAACAAAAACCATTGAGAGAAAAAGAGAAGCTCACGTTGCTCCCTTTCCACCCTTTATAAGTTCTGATCAGCTCATCTCCAGCACCGCCGCCGGTAGAACCCGGAGCTCCGGGACGACGATCTGACGGCTGCAAGTCTAACATCGGAAAGCAGAAAAATCGTGTTTTTTTCGCTACAGCGAGTCTTGAGCAATAATTTTTGTTAAAAAAGGAGAAAAATTTGGGAAGAAAAGGGAAATTTCCAAAAAGGTATTATTGACTTGGGACAGAGAATTATGTGTTTTTTGCCCTCTAAGCCACCTTTTACGAGTCAACTAATTTTAATCAAAACATTTAAATTAATCGAGCTTATGGTAAATTAATCTCACTAATTAATCGAGATTATTTTTTTCACATTTTTTTGGATGTGTAATAGATTCAGCAACAAAAAAAATTTGGAAGTTTAGAGGAATCAACCTTTGACGTTACACGCCTTAAGTTATTTCCAGTTAATATATATAATTAATTATTGTGATCATAACATAACATGTAGTTTTGTGATTTGTCATTATATTGAACTATACTTTCTAACCATATGTGAATGATCATCGACTGAATTATTCTCGAATGTAAGAAGATGCATAGACTAATAATCACTCTTAAAATTTGTAGATTCAATTATATAGTATGAATATTAGATTTTTCAAGTATTTGGATGTGAAACATATTCTTCATTGCCGAGGCTCGTGGTCTAGTGGTACTTCTGTCATTGTGAGCGGAAGGCCCTAGGTTCGAATCTCTTGGTAGGAAAAATATTTTTAATATTTTCCTAGTCCACACGGGCGTGGTCGAGTGGTCGGTCGGAAGAGGACGGTTAGGTAAATGGTACACTCCCACCCGAGTTCGATTCTCCCCTGGCGCAGATGCTCGAAACAAAGTCACAAACGTGTGTGGAAGCTGGCACTGGGCTTCGGCCCAGTTGAAAACCCGTAAGGAGGCTTTGTCAGTTGGGCCAACTCACTCTAGGCAATAATCGGAAGGCGCGAAGTCTTACTGGTTTGGCATGTGGTAGCCAGTCCCCATCTCTCCAGTAGGATGTCGACCGGACAGTTTAGATTATCAAAAAAAAAAAAAAAAAAAAAACATATTCTTCATAGAAATAGAACCGCCTCTTGTAGAAAAAACACATCCCTATTTTGTAGTTGCTGATTGATTAATATCACAATTATGTCAACATTTTAGATGGTCATCATGTTGACAAAAAAAAACAAAAGATGGTCATCAGATAATGATCTGTCTTCTTTCATTTGATTTTTATTCGAATTGAGACCTGCCGTAAAATGTATAATCCAATACGTGTTGAACAGTTCTCGTCAAATTTGGTCTCATTTGTTTGGACCCTCTTCTCGTTAACTAATTAAAAGACAACTCACTTTTTCTTGTCTTTATTTATCTGCTCTCACGTTGGCCATATCAACTTTTCATTAGTCGGCCTACCCGAATAATTATGTTTTTTTTTTTGACCAATTATTATTTTATGTTTCTCTAGTTTTTCTTTTAGATGAGGATATTGAAAAGGGGAATTGTTCAATTAAGATTAAAATAAAGAGATATATAATCAGAAAATACTTTTAAAAAAAAACATTCAACTTCGAATTTTTTATTAGCATAGTTTTTAAAAAAAAAATTGTTGGTTCATGCAATTTATGTGTAAGCAAATGTAGGTTTCAATAAATACTATTGAAATTCACAGTGGATATATTTATTTATGGGATAATAATAGTAATATAATATTAACAAGGCTCACTCATACAGCTGACAAGTCATTCAAGAAGGCAACTTGATTCATGTCATGCCAATAATAAAAAAAAAAAAAAATTGATTATAACAAAAAGATTAGATGATAATCACTACAATTAATTATACAGAAACAAAGTGGCATAATATGATATGTTGCAAAAAAAACCATATAGGGGAATATTCTTCTTGGTAAAAAAAGATACAAGAAAATGATCTCAAAAGCTTGGGAAGAAAAAAAACAAAGCACACTCGAAATCTTCAATTTTTAGGAAAAGAAGTCAAAAGAAAGAATAAACAAAACCCATTAATATTTGTTCTTCATTTTCTTAGGATTAAGATTGAAAGATAATTATATATAGAATGAAGGAGATTACTGGTTTTTATAGCCTTTTCCTTAAGGCATGACGCCAAGATCCTTGAAGTAATCATGCTCCAGAGCGGCTCTTGCATTGATTCTTTTCGTCGGATCCATTAGCAGCATTTTCTGAAACAAATAAAAGTGACACATATTTTGACTTTAGAAGAAAAACTAAAACCTCAACTGGTAAAAGGGGAAACATGAAACCAGATCCATCAAAAATCAAGCATCCAGGTCTTTAATGTAGCAGAAGTAGAGTATATACGTGCGTGTGTATATATATATGGTTAGTGAACTTACAGAGAGGAGATCTACTCCATCGGGATCCAGATTCGGGACAAACGATTCTAAGTCCTGTGGTATTAGAAGAAGAAAAAAAACATGGGCATGAATCACGTTTTGCTGTGACCTCTTGTCTTCTGAAAAAAAAAAGATGTAGACGTGAATGAATTGAAATACCGTTGGCTTCCATTTAGGGAAAGCAGATTTGTAATCTGGCAGCGAAGTCACCCCGGGCCATGTATCCTCGTATGGAGTTCCCATGATTCTGGGAGAAGACAAAAACACATGGCAGTAATAAGATTTATCATCAGTTAACACTTGAATATCTAATGTTCTTCACTAGTTATCTCCGAAAATTAGATTTCAAGTTGAGAATATTTTCAGAATCCTTTCTGATATCATTGCATAAAAGCTCTTTCCACTTTTAATATATAGAAGAGAATTGGATCGACGAAGTTAGTGACTAAACCTGAAAATCTTGAAGAGTTGATCAATTTCGGAGTCTCCAGGAAATAAGGGCTTTTGGCTGATCATCTCAGCAAATATGCATCCAACAGACCAAATATCAACGGGTGTAGAGTAATGATGAGAGCCTAGGAGTATCTCTGGTGCTCGGTACCAGAGAGTAACCACCTAGAAGGAACAATATGCAAAAAATTGTGTGAATAACCATGAAGAGCTGTGAAAGCTGAATGTAGCTATGAAGGTTTTTTTTATGGTATTTTGTATCTAGCATAGTTCAATCGTCAAGGGAAATGTCCTTTACGTTAAGACTTTGAAATCTATCTGAAATGTCTAAGTCCTTTATTCGCATTTATCAGTTGCAAAAGTGGGATAATACTCAAAATGGTGCTGTACTCTTTCTCTAATAAACAAAAGGATAGAAAAACCAAGCGAATATGAAGCCATGTCATAAAATTCAGCAAGGAAACATAAGACCAAGAAATTAAACTCTTTGGCACCTCATGAGTAAATGTCCTGACAGGGATACCGAATGCTCTGGCCAGTCCAAAATCTGCAAGCTTAAGTGAGTTCGTGCGGCGATCAATCAACAAATTCTGTGGCTTTAGATCACGATGAAGAACCCTGTGAGAGTGGCAATACGCGATTCCACGGAGAATCTGGTAAAGATATGTCTGCAAACAGTGGATGAACAGCTCTGATCAGCCTGTATTGAATACTAAAACGCATCCGGAGGACATTACATCACTTAGATTTCAACAATACTCAGCAAAACTAAACAGATAGATGTGTCAAAATTACCAGAAGGAAGTTTATGGCATCATGACCAACCAAACAGCTTAATATCACAGTATTTTAAGGGGTAACTGGTTTGTTAATTTAAGAAGTGTCTTCATATGAAAATGCATTAAGCTCATAATTAAAACAATGCCTAAAGTTTCTTAGCACTCACTTTGATCATATGTAGATCCTTTGAGAAATCAGGAGATGAGTCCATGTGTTTTTTGAGATCCAAGTCAAGATACTCAAAAACCAGATACAAACGTTTCTCGCTGTGCACTACATCCTGCAACCTGTGTACCAAAAAATCAACCAAAATTGTTCACCAGATTCATGCTGCATTAGTTTTCGACAATGGTATTAACTTCATACTTGACAATGTTGCTGTGCTGCATTTCTTTCAAGAGGGAGATTTCTCTAATTGCTGTGCTAGGTACACCTTCATCCTCCTGCTCCAGCCGGATCTTCTTCAAAGCTATTGTCTCATTGGTCACTTTGTCCCGTGCTTTATAAACCACACCGTAAGTTCCTTCACCGATCTTCTCAACTTTCTCGTACTGCATTATTAGCATGAGCATTTAAACCGAGATTCGTCAAAGAGTAACCAGTGACTATGAACCGAAACAATCATTTCACCAACCTGATCCATCAATTCCAGAATAAAGAAGCTGAAGCAAATCCTCACTTGTGAATCTGAATGTAACAACACGAATAAGCGAAAACTTCACCGGAAGATTGATAATGAGGCATCACAGCCTAAATTAGTTCAGCTATCTACACACATTCCACAGCTATCCTAAGAAATCAAACTCAAAATTGAAGTAAAATATGTACAGAAAGAAGTAATGAAACCAAAATATGTCAGATCCAGTCTATGTTACTAACCGAGTATGATTATACAGGGAACAAAACGAAAAAGGAACTGTGATTTGATTCCTTGGACAGATTGTGAAAATGAAACAATAAAAATACAACAAAATCCAGAGCAGCGAACTCACATTTCTCCAATCCAGAGAAACATTAAGCGAACGAACATAAACACGACGACGAAATGCGAAGAAGAAAAAAATCGTCTAAATCTAGTGAAACGCTAAGAAACGCCACTAAAAATGCTAAACAGTGGAAACAACTAGAGATCAGCATCGCAGCACAAAGATAATGCGAGATGGAGAGAAGAGAAAGCGTTTGGAATTGTGAAGAAGTTCAAGTCAGAATTCGAAAGGAAGAGAAGTTCCTCGGGTAAGAAATTCATCGGAGAGTAACGAAATCATCTTACCGGTGACGATCGGATGTAGTGTCAGTGACCGGCACACCGACGGATCCTCTCTCTCTCTGTGGAAAAGGCAGTAGAGAGAGACGGTGGTTTCTGTGTAGCTTGACGAGAGAACTAGGGAAGGCGATTGACTAATAGAGAGAGTAAGGGTTTTTTCTTTTTCTTTTCCTTTTTTTGTGTGAAAATTATGTTCGTTAACATTTTTTTTTTAATTTTCCACTGAATTGAATTACCTAACCGCATTAACTCGGGTGTGAATTGTATTTATTCATGACCAGACAGACAAAAATAAAATTGTTTCTTCTATATTTTAGAAGTATTTGCGTTGTGGTTAACTTTCTCAAAACTTATTTAATAATGTAGCATTTTCAAAATTTGTCAAAATAAATTAACACTTTCTTTTCTGAAATGACGATTTTACGCCCTCCTGTTTATATATGTGTTGATTTGTGTAATACTATATAGGGGTACGACTGGAAAGTTAACGGTTGTACAGTACATAAAATGTTACATATTTTTCCAATTTTTGTAAAATGCTACTTTTTTAAGTATGTTTTCAATAAGTGTTTGTATATGCAAGACTCCATATATTTTATTTACACACGATTAACATTTTAGATTGTCTTGTGACATTGATAAATTAAAAAAACAAGTTTATTTGAAACTCTAGAATATTAAGGTTTTGAATGGTTGCAATAGACGGAATAGAGTCAATGGAAACACTGCTTTTTATTCACTATTCATACATTTTGGTTTGCAGTATTATAGATTAAAAAAAAAAACTGATATAAAGAGAATCTATTGCAGACGACTTGTAGACAATTTTATGGAAAAACAAATGGTCAAGTTTGCAAGCGGATTAGTTTGTTTATTACGGTTGCAACTATCGTTAATTTTTAAATTTCTGTGTTATTTTTGTATTGTATTGTCTTTTTCAAGAGAACGTACATATATTATATACAACAAAATCGATAATTACTACCGGAGGAAGTGGGCTAGTGGTTAAATGCAGGGATTGATCCCGTTGCACTCCTAGTTCGATTTCTGGTAGGAGGGATACTTTACGCCATATCATAAAGTATTAACAAATGTTGGTCTCGGGCCATAAAGAGATTATGGCCTAGACTCGATCCCCTCCTAGTTAACAAAAAGAAAAAAAAACAGAACTGAGAATCTAATTCCTATGCTATATAATTGTATAATTAAGATAGAGATTACTGTTTTAATGGGATGGAAATCACATTCCTTTATAATGGTTAGAAATTAATCGTGATTGACATTGGTTGAGAATTAATATTAACTATTCAAAGCTAAAACTTTAGTAAAAGAGAGATGGTTTAGATCATTAAGAAATGAGCAAATTTTGTTTAAAAGAAAAACTAGGAATACCTAGTCAAATTCACAACGAGGGAAGAGTTGCAATGGTGATGTTGATTAAGATTATAAGAATACCTAGTCAAATTTTGTATAATCCTAACATTAGTATGTAAAGTATTTGATAAGCATTTGCAGTTTAGGTAGCACAGAAGTTTTGTCGGAGGTCGGAGGTCCGCTTCCCGCTTCGGAATCGGAATCAGAAGCTTTCAAAAGCTCGTTTTCATCGCACTTCCAAAAAAACTTCTTTCGAAAATGCATTGGAAGCTTGCGCTTCCTTTTTGGAAACTTACGATTCTGTTTTAAAAATGTGGTATCGTAAATAAATAGGAAGGATATAGTTATTTTTATATGTTTCCCAATTTATATAAAAAAACAATGAAAAATAATATAATATTTTGACATTTGTAAACACAAATCTTTTATCTATAAAAAAAATTGTTTAAAAACATTATTTTAATCATATATGAGAGGTGATTAATTTAATTAGTTAAATGTGATTATTTTGGAAGATATGAGTTTGATGATTTTTCTTTCGAGAACAAAAAGTTTGAGTTGAGAAAATTGAGAATCAAGATGGTAACTTAGATTTTTGATTTTAAACATGATTTTGAATTATTTTAGGTCGATTGTGTAAAGTTGATGTGTTAAATTTGTGTTATTCATAACAATTTTTTTTAATATTGTATGATGTTTAGTTATAGTTATATATACATGTTTCCAATACGTATTTGCTTCCTAATTTTTTTTTATAAAGTCGCTTATGCGTTTCCATACGCTTCTGCGTACCCATTTCTGATTCCATGCAACGTAATTTACAGTTTGCACCAACTCCAAGATAAATGAACAATAGTAAAATATATATATATTTATATATATATATATATATATGGGCGAATCTAGCAATATATTTGACTGGGGGAATAATAGGGGCAATAAAAGGAATTTGTATTCAATTTCTTCAATCGTTCCAAATTTACTTAACAAAATAACAATTTTTTAAAAAATTAATGGGGGCAAGTGCATCCATACCTCTCTTACTAGATTCCCCCTATATATATATATATATATAAAGATTATTTTAATTACTTTATCTCAATAAACAACTCAACATTTGGTTGACCCAAAAACACTCAACATTTAATGTATTTTGAAAAGTCTTTGCACCAATTGACCAACCCAAATATATATGAACAATAATATGACAACTCATATTTTAAATGTTGTAATAAAAGGTGGTAGTCTTATTCATTTAAATCTTGATCAATGCTGATATAGTATCTAAAATTAGCAGTGAATTAACAGGTTAGCATTTATATTGATGTGATGTTAGTCTATAATCTATACTAGAATTTAATATGCGCTAATATACAATGCGGAGTAATTTTTTTTACAGAAATTATTTTGAAATTGTTTTGAAATTTTTAAAAAATTGATTTTATCTGAATTTTACAATATAGTTAACTAATGATTATAGATAAAACTGTCAATTTGTAATAATTTATCTATTTAACCCATTTTACAGTGAACTAAAATATTATTCGGGTTAACCCGCAGAAACTTATAATCTTGAAAACATAACTCTAATATGCACCGTTAAATGACTCTAGTTTTTGTGATTAGTCTACAAACTCTTTAAAAAAATAGTTTTCTTGTGTCTAATTTTTTTATAAAATTAGTAAAATATTTTTCAACTTTTATTTTGATATATATTCAACTAAAATATGATAAATTATAGTGAAAATATAGTAAGATTTTGAAAAGATTTTTTTTTTGAATATATATGAAATGATTATTATTTTAGAATATATAGTATTAAAAATAATTAATAAATTAAATAATATATAACCTATTTAATGCAAATATATACTTTCCATATTTTAATCAATAATTTTAAAAGACTATTATATCGTTTCTTATTTCAATTATTCTTTGTTATTTGTAATGACATTTCATGTAATAACTTACAAAATAAAATTTATTTTTAAAAATGTCTTCTTAAATAATATTATAGATTTCCAAACTCTCATTTATGTGGTGCTCCTTTGATTTCATGTCGTTTATTTATAAATGGGAAACCACACTAATACTTTACAAGAATATCATGAGGAAATCGACAACAATCAAAACATTCATTTAATCAAAAGTACCCCAATTTTATAATATTTCATGGAAACACCCGAAATTTTGTAATACATAGGACACCAAAAGATGTTTGTTTGACATCATTTATGATTTTCCAACAAAGAACTATTAGATGATGATGATTTTAAAAAACAAATTATCAGGATGTTTAGTACACAACCCCATATTCCCATAACTTAACATGGATTTCAAAACATTATGAACTTTTGCAATTTTAGATTAAAAGGATACAAACAAATTTTGAAGAAACATCAATATAGCATTTGACATCATTTTTAACTTCGTTTTAGTTAACGATCCTATTCATAAACATGAAAACGGAATCTTCAACCAAGTTCATCGCCAAATCATGTCATTAACACTATTTTAATTACCTTTTTGTCCTCTCAAACAAATTATTTGATGAGTTTGCAGCTGAGGATTTCGCAAATTTGAGAATTGCCAAAAATATATGAACAAAAACTTGGCCCAGTTCGACCCCAACTTCTTATATGGGTCGGATTTTTGTTTATCAATTGTAAGTTTTGGCCTAACAAAAAGAAATTACAGGCCCAAACAAACTATTAAAAAATAGTAATATTAAATAAGAAGGTCCTACCGGGAGTCGAACCCAGGTCGCTGGATTCAAAGTCCAGAGTGCTAACCACTACACCATAGAACCAAGTGATTGTTACTTTAGATGTTTGATTATATAATTGTATTCACACAGTGTTCGACTTATTTTTTTCCAAGTTCCAACATTATATTTATCAAATTAAACGGTTATAAATAAATAAAAATTATCGTAAAACTTCTATAAATTAATACTCGATAAATTAATAATCATCATAAAATAATACTTTTTTTCGATCCCGATTCGGACCAATGTAAAAATCCATAAAATTTGATAAGATAATTTTATTAAAAAATCCTATGTAAATATATAGTCTCAACAAAACGATAAATTAATAATTATAAATCTTAGACAAATATACCTAAAGTAATTTAGTAAAATATGACTCTATTGTTGTTTGTTTTTTTTCTTCTGAAAGTTGGAATCTCATATCTAATTTTTCTTATTACATCAACAACTCTTGGTGTTGTCTTCTTGATCTGCATCCAAAAATTGTGAAGAGTTCTTGAAGCCATAATCGCTTCTTTACGCGAAACTGCTTTCAAATGTTCCATAGTATCGTCTTCAACTTCATCATCAACATTAAGGATAATAGCCACAATTTCGTCTAAACTCTAAACTTTTGAGCATGTATCATTTTTACCTGGATAGTCGAGTATCCTATTGACATCAATTACATTCCGATAACCGAGATTATCAATCAAAACTTCAAGTTCACGAGTATCGTTTGATTCATCTTCTAAATTTCTTGATACAACATCTATGACAAATTTTGCAGTGTTGATTAAGCATAAAAAAAATTGAATAAAATAAAGTCTTAAAAGATGATGGACTAAAAAAACTTTCTCTCTATAAATTTATAATTATTAATTTATCGATTAATTAATATCTCTATAAAATAATAAATTTTCAAAGTTCCGACATTATTAATTTATAAAAGGTTTTATTGTACATATTCTCACATATTAGCGAGAAGAAGAAGAAGCAAATACTCGAAAATATACACATAACGTTAACAGCCAAGAACCATTGGTAATGAATCCTCATTATTGTGGTTTTTTGTGCGTTTCTCAAATTCATATAGATACATTTTGATTTTGTACCAAAATTGTATAATTTTCTCATTACATCATTTTTTATAAATATATTTTCGAAAATAACTCTACTCAAAACAAAAAGTGAAATAAAAGAGAAGAAAGATATCGATATTTATTTAGGAAAAAAAGATAAAGATATTGATATTTTTCTAGTTGCCAAACAAAAATTCAAATTTACCTCCATATGGGAGAAGAATAAGAGGTTAAACTAGCACAGAGGTTAAAGACGACGTGCCGACTCAATCTTTGCCGTATGAAAAAGAGACTGAAGATTCTCTATGTACATGTTCCTGCGGCTCGGATGAGACTACCACACGGAGTTTGATGGGTATTATATAAATATATGTCACACCTCACGGAGTTTCATGGGTATTCTAGAAATAATAAGACACAAATCTATTACGCTTACATTTTTCATTGTTTTGAATTCTGAAGGGTTCAGAATGGTAGATCATGATTCTGAACCCTTCAGAATACAAAGATAAGGAATTCATATAGATACATTTTGATTTTGTACCAAAATTGTATAATTTTCTCATAACATCATTTTTTATAAATATATTTTCGAAAATAACTCTACTCAAAACAAAAAGTGAAATAAAAGAGAAGAAAGATATCGATATTTATTTAGGAAAAAAAGATAAAGATATTGATATTTTTCTAGTTGCCAAACAAAAATTCAAATTTACCTCCATATGGGAGAAGAATAAGAGGTTAAACTAGCACAGAGGTTAAAGACGACGTGCCGACTCAATCTTTGCCGTATGAAAAAGAGACTGAAGATTCTCTATGTACATGTTCCTGCGGCTCGGATGAGACTACCACACGGAGTTTGATGGGTATTATATAAATATATGTCACACCTCACGGAGTTTCATGGGTATTCTAGAAATAATAAGACACAAATCTATTACGCTTACATTTTTCATTGTTTTGAATTCTGAAGGGTTCAGAATGGTAGATCATGATTCTGAACCCTTCAGAATACAAAGATAAGGAATTCATATAGATACATTTTGATTTTGTACCAAAATTGTATAATTTTCTCATAACATCATTTTTTATAAATATATTTTCGAAAATAACTCTACTCAAAACAAAAAGTGAAATAAAAGAGAAGAAAGATATCGATATTTATTTAGGAAAAAAAGATA
>PKML01067608.1:10973-39981 GCA_002933935.1 Eutrema yunnanense | reverse complement strand
GATATTAAACGCAAACGCAAACTATAAATAAAACGCAATCTATAAATAAAACGCAAAAGAAAAAACGATTACTATGAAAATATTCAGAAAAACGCTAAACAATTACCAAAAACCGTAACAATTACCAAAAACCCAAAATATTATGAAAAACCCGAAAAAATTATGAAAATTATCAAAACAGTTTTTATGAAAATTTCAAAAAATCAAAAAATTATAAGAAATTTATGAAAAAGAGTAATAATAAATTTATTAATTATGCAAGAGTAATGAACACGTTTTTTATACAAATGATAAAAATAAAAAAAATCCAAAAAATCTTAAAAATATCTAAGATTTAAAAACGTTTTATATACCTGATTTTTATAACATTTTAAAAATATATTTTTGTATTTTTAATCTAAAAATTATCTATTAAAGTTTTATATTCATAACAAAAATCCAAAAAATCCAAAAATCCAATTGTGTAAAACTTTTTTCATAAATCCAAAAAACCTAATTAAACAAAAAAATCCAAAAAAAATTCTAAAAACACTATGTGCAACAAATCCAAAAATCTAACTCACAAATCTCACAAATCTAACCACAAATCATAAGAACTAACATCCTAATCTCCAATCCACCCACAAAACTCAAGCTAAAACAACTAACATCCTAATTTTCAAATCCCAACAACAACAACCACATATCTCAAAAATACTTACATGGTGAGAAGAAAAGGGGAAGAGAAGGCGACGGACGGCGGCGGATGGCGGCGGACCAAGGCGGCGGATCTACAAACCAAGAGAAGGAAAAACAATTAGGAGAAGAAAAGAGGAAGAGAAGAGGGAGGGAAGAGAAGGAAGAGGAAGAGGGAGAGAAGGGAAGGAAGAGGGACACTTACCGGCGGAGAGAAGAGAAGGAAGAGCGACGGCGGTGATGGTCGGCGGAGAGAGAGAATCGGAGAGAGAGAAGAGAGATCGACCAAATGAAGAAGAAGATGCGCACAGGTATTTAGATCTAGGAATGGTCGGAATTCGGTCGGTTTTCAAAAAATACAAAACCATCTAAATATTTCATTTACCGGTTAATTTTCGCGGGTTTTATTTCAGTATGGTCGGAAATCGGTCGGTATTTCCGACAGGATTCCGACCATACTGAGCATTTATTCATCATATTGCATGTCACGGGTTGATATATTGTTAACACTTGGCATTTTTTTCGAAAAAAATTACATTGGTCGGAAATTAGTCGGAAATTTCCGACCAATTTTCGACCAATTTTCGACCAGAGAGGGTATAGGTATGAAATCCTAAAATTGAATACCGTATAAAACATCTAAATATCTTAGGTATGAAAACAATATGGCAAGGTAAACATAAATAGAGTATATGACGATTTTTATGAATCGATAAGAAAACGGGTTTAACCTCTCATAACGAAACATATAACTTATACTTACACTATTCGTTTTCTTGTAAGGTTTGGATTAGATGTTCAAGAATATTGATTCTTAAGATAAAAAATAGTATTTCATACACGGTTTAGGGTTTATAAATCCAACATAAAATTTTAGAATTTCCTTGTAATTTCCGACCAATTTCCGACTATTTATTAATATTGGTTGGAAATTGGTCGGAAATGCCTTGAAATTTCCGACTAATTTCCGACATTTCCGACCAATTTCCGACCATATAGGGTTTAGGGTTTAAAATTCTTAATTTTGAAACTGTATACTGTTTAAAAAACATGTAAACATCTTATGTCTAACAAATATATGCCCCAAAATAAACATTTAATAGAGTATATGATGTTTTTATAAATTGAAAGTAGATTGAGTTAAACATTTCATAACGAAACATTAACTTTATACTTATACTTTTCGGTTTCTTGTAGGTTTTTTATTATATGCCCCAAAATTGTTTTACTTAAGCTTTATGGACATTTAATTATTTCAAAAGATCATATCTAACCATATTAAACATAGTCCAAATCAATATTTATGCATTTTGAGGTTTCGAAACCCCAAAGGGTCGGAATGTGGTCGGAAATGTCGAGGAATTCCGACAATTTTCCGACCAAACAAAGAATTTCCCCGGCTAAAACATTTAGCCGAGGGAAGTTTTAGCCGGGGCAAATATAATTCAATCGTTCCCGACCATTTTCCGACCGATGTATTAAACACTTGGCATTTTTTTCGAAAATATTCATATTGGTCGAAATTTGGTCGGAATTTCTTTGAAATTTCCGACCAATTTCCGACCATATAGGGTTTAGGGTTAAAAATTCTTAATTTCCAAATTGTATACTGTTTAAAAAACATGTAAACATCTTATGTCTAATAAATATATGGCAAAATAAACATTTAATAGAGTATATGATGTTTTTATAAATTGAAAGTACATTGAGTTAAACATTTCATTACGAAACATTGACCTTATACTTATACTTTTCGGTTTTTTTGTAGGTTTTTTATTATATGCCCCAAAATGGTTTTACTTAAGCTTTATGGACATTTAATTATTTCAAAAGATCATATCTAACCATATTAAACATAGTCCAAATTAATATTTATACCGTTTGAGGTTTCGAAACCTCAAATGGTCAGAATTTGGTCAGAATTAACGAGGAATTCTGACCACATTCAGACCACCTAATAAACCACACGTTCTTTGATAATTTTAGCACGTTTATTGTGAGTATGAGGTTAAATGGTCGGAATTCCTAGAACTTTCCGACCATTTTCCGACCAAACAAAGAATTGCCCCGGCTAAACTTTTTAGCCGGGGGAAGTTTTACCCAGGGCAAGTTTTAGCCAGAGCAAATATAATTCAATCATTCCCGACCATTTTCCGACCGATTTTCGTGTCCGGTCGGAAAATGGTCGGAATTTAGAATTAAATGTATTAAAAAATACGTACACCATATTTAAGCATTTGAAAATTTTTGAAAATTTTGTTGATTTAAAATAGATGCATATGAAAAAACATTGTTACAAATTTATTCTGAAACTGGTGAATAAAATGATCGATATAGATGTATAGGAATCCTTATTAATTAAAAATATTCGTACAACTAATTAAAGCATGTGAAAAAAGTTTCATAAATTTGTTACTTAAAAATAAATGCATATAAAATATTTTTTACAAAAACTATTCTGAGTCCGATGAATAATCTGAAGAAGCTGAATCGGATTCCTCATCAAATTCTCCTCTCTCTTCTTCAGAATCCTCAAATAGTTCGCCCATGCCGGTGAAGTCAACCACAAGGTCAACATCTAGAGAATGCTCGATTTCACCTAAATTACCAATTGGCATTTCCTGTAAAGGGTCATGCTCGGAAACACCAGATATCATTCCTCTTGGTTGTATCGATGTTACTGCAATACACGGATCTTGCTTGTTCCTAACCCGGGGGTATCGAATGTAGGAAACCTGGTCTGCTTGTGAAGCAAGAATAAATGGATCGTATTTCCGATGTCGCTTGCCTCCGTGAACAGATGTCACACCGAATTCGTCCTGACGTAGACCTTCCACTGGATCATACCAATCGCAATAGAACACAATGCACTTCAAACCAATCATTCCTGGATATTTGACTTCTAATATTTCGCGGAGTATTCCGTAGTAGACAAATTCTCCGGATGTAGACGAAATACCGTAGTTGCATGTTGTCCTTGAACTCCCATCACGAAAAGCCTTAAAAGCATACCCCCGAGTGCAATACATCGGATAAACACTTGGAACAAAAGTAGGGCCACGCACCATCTCAACTAACCATGTGGGAATCGATGTCCCGGTAGTATTCATCTGATCAACCTGTACAATTTGTGGACACTCATAAACAATATGTGTAAGCATGTAAAATTTAGTTTAATTGGGGGAAATCGAGCACTTACGTAATATTTCAACCAATCCGCGAATTCATTCTGTTTACGGACCATAAGCTCATCCTCTGTGCAATTTGGAAACCAATTCCTTATTTGCTCCATGTATATACTGTGAATAAAACAAATACATTATTCAAAATACTATCAAGGATTAATTTTTGGTAATTACTAAACAAATACATTATTCAAAATCAAGTGACGTACCTCTCATATTCGAAAACGTCTTCGCAGTTTGTCAGAAGATATGTATGCAAATGCTTTTGTTCCTCCTCTGTTAGTCGTCTAGACCTCCCTTTTCCAATAAGCCTTCCAATTTCTGCAAAAATATTTGGGACATAGACCGGATACAGCGGTTTTTCTCATCCATCATCATGACGTGCATGTCGTCTACTTTTAGTCTTCACCGAAGATGGAAAGTAGTAGCTAGCAAAGTTGGATGCTTCTTCATTCACGCTCTGTGCAACAATAGAACCCTCGACTCTTGCAAGATTTTTCACCTTCTTCTTTAGGTGGAGCATATATCGCTCAAACGGATACATCCATCGATATTGAACTGGCCCACCAAGTCTTGCTTCCCTAGGGAGATGAATAGGAAGATGTTCCATAACATCGAAAAATGCTGGTGGAAATATTTTCTCGAGGTTGCATAGGAGAGCCGGTATCTTCTCCTCCAAATTTCGGATACCGTCTGCTGTAAGTGATCTCGTGCATAAATCCCGGAAGAAAGCACCGATCCCTGCATATATGATAAATAAAATTATTAAAATTTAGACAATTTAGATAAATTTAGTAAAATTTAGATATAATTTTGTAAATTATAAATGTACCTGCAATAGCTCCATGGACGTTTCTAGGAAGAAGACCGGCAAAGGCAAATGGAAGGAGGCGTTGCATGATAACGTGACAATCATGACTCTTCAACCCTGAAAACTTCCCTTCTCCAATATTAACGCAATTACAAAGGTTAGATGCGTATCCGTCTGGGAATTGAACACTATGCGTAATCCAGTCGAAGAACACCTCCTTTGAAGGCTCATCCAAACGGAAAGCGGGGGCCAGAGATTTTCCGTTCGTCATTATATGGAGTTCCTTCCGAGAACAAATTTCTGGCAAGTCCAATCTGGCCTTCAAATTATCTTTCGTCTTCCCTTGCACATTTAGAACAGTATTCATGATGTTGTCAAAAAAGTTTTTTTCAATATGCATGACATCTAGATTATGGCGCAGCAGATGGTTCTTCCAATATGGCAAATCCCAAAAAATACTCCTCTTGTTCCAATTGTGGTACTCGCCACAACCATCTACGGGAAAATGACCATTACCACCACATGAAACCGTCTTCTCAGCACCAAAATCTCTCAACTGAGTGATGATGTTATTCCCATCCGGCTCAGGAGGTGGACCATCAAATACTTTTTTGTTCTTCTTAAACAATGTCGTGCTCCGACGATATGGATGATCATGCGGCAGAAATGGTCGATGACAATCGAACCAAGAAGTCTTTCGACCGTGCTTCAATTGGAACGCATCAGTGTTATCTTGACAATACGGGCACGCCAACCTTCCATGAGTCGACCATCCAGATAGCATACCAAATGCTGGAAAATCACTTCTGGTCCACATAAGTACCGCACGCATCGTGAAATTCTGTTGGAGAAAAACATCGAACGCTTGAACACCATCTTTCCATAACATTTTCAACTCATAAATTAATGGCTGCAAGAAAATATCAAGGGATCTCTTAGGATGCTCCGGTCCAGGGACAAGAATCGTGAGGAACAAAAACTCTCGTTTCATGCACAAACTAGGCGGCAAATTGTAAGGTGTGACGATTACTGGCCACAATGAATATTGCCTCCCATGTTTCCCAAAAGGGTTGAATCCATCTGTAGATAACCCGAGGTATACGTTACTTGGCTCAGCCGCAAAACTAGGATACACCTCTTGAAAATGTTTCCACGCTTCTGCATCTGAAGGATGCGCAATCTCTCCATATGAGTTATGTTCTGCATGCCATCTCATAGCTCCTGCCGTGCGCTCGGATTGATATAACCTCTTCAACATATCTGTTAACGGCAAATACCACATCCGTTTATGTGGAACTGGTACTCTTCCACCCGTTTCCTGATACCGAGGTTTTCCACAAAAACGACACTTGCGACGGTTTTCGTCCTTTCTCCAGTAGATCATACAATTATCGATGCATACATCTATCATCTGATACGGCAATCCAAGACCAGCTACAAGTTTCTGAACCTCGTAGTATGAAGCCGGTGAGAGATTATCTTCAGGTAAAATATCTTTCACAAAATCAGCTATCGCATCCACACATTCTTCTGCCAAGTTGAAATCGGTCTTTATTGTCATCAACCTGCTTGCAGTTGATAAAGGCGATATTCCCTCTCTACATCCTTCGTATAGTGGATGCTTAGCTGCATCAAGCATATCAAAAAACTTCCGAGCTTATAAATTAGGTTCCTCTATTCTAATACCATCCGGAACATACGATGCTACGTTTTTGCGATACGCATCATTCACCATCTGAACGTTTGCATCAACTTCCGGTGTTGGTTCCTCTATTCTACCGGAATAATTAAAACCACTACAATGATGTTGCACCATTGCATCAGTTTCTCCATGCGTATACCAAATCTTATAACTCGGCATTAACCCATTCCTATAAAGATGCTTCCATACTTCCCCAACAGAGACTAATCTATGATTCCGACATTTAGGACAAGGACAATACAATTTACCGTATTCCGACGTCATGCTATTGTTTGTCGCAAATGTCATGAATTCCTCAACACCTTGTGCATACTCATCCGTCAGTAAATTCGTCGCTGGATCTTGCCGTGGTCTATCCATCCACGATCAAAAATAATCTCTAGTGTTTGGATTTGAAGAAGACATTTTCTAATTTTTTTGGGGTGTAAATTGTGAATGAGGGTGGTGTTGTATTTATAATTAAAATTTCCGTGGATTCCCGACCAATTTCCGACCATTGTAAAAAATTCAAACGGCTATGAAACGGCTAGTGCAACGGGCAGATTAACGTATATATTTCGTCGGAATTTAGTCGGATTCATTACTGGTTGGAAATTGGTCGGAAATTGGATTGAATTTCCGACCAATTTCCGACCACACGAATATTCGCCAACGGCTATAAACGGCTACGGAAACGGGTATATTAACGTATATATCTCGTCGGAAATTGGTCGAAAATTGCTCTGCAATACCGACCAATTTCCGACGATTGTTTGTCGGTCTTTAATTCGTCGGAAATCCGTCGGGATTTCCGACCACATTTCCGACCAATTTAAAATGGTCGGTAATTACCGACCAATTTCCGACGGGTGTGTTTTAATCGGAATGTCGCCGGAATTTGGTCGGAAATTCCCGACCATTTTAAATTGGTCGGAAATCGGGATGTTTTCTTGTAGTGATCTAGCCCTGAGTTTGATTGATCTGTTTGACACCCGGCCACGATTAAACTTATAAATTGTAAGCGTGAACTCAAATTGTTAGATCTTTTTAAAATTAGTTTAGACCTAAAAAAAACCTTGGATCACTCCATGATTTATCACAAAAAAAAAAAAAAAAAAAATAGTGACTCAATATAAAACAGTTTTTTGTTTGTTTGTTAAAGACTCAATATAAAACAGTTTGTTCACAAAATTTTGTGATTTGGGAAAAACATATGGTTCTGTACTTAATCCATTGTTGTTCTATATATATCCAACGGTAATAACAATTAGTGCAAATAAATCTTCTCACAGACTAGTTAGATTTTAGATCATCTTTTGCAAATCGCTATATATATATATTTTTTTTTCAACTTTCCATTTCATTAAATCAAGTAGAGCCGATGAGGTAAAAACTACATCACCGACCGGATCTGACTTATATGGTAACTGGGCCACAAAGGCCGACCCAGTAGCCAATCCCTTACATAAGAAAAATACCTTACCGAGGTGAGATACCGTCATGAGGGGCCCATCGCGAAGGGAGAAGCCCAACACGAGGGAGGGTGGATTCGAATCTCCACTCTGATGGGATAGCAGCAAAGGACGGATGGTCACCATACTCCTTCCAGAAATGTTTCCGCTGTTACGAGGACCCCGAGGCAATAACGCCGTCCTGAGCCGTCTTAAAAACCTGAAAATAAACAACAGACACCTAATCGGGCTTGTAGGAAGGAGCTCCGTCGGACCGGTTAACTCCGCCGGAGCTGGAGATTCCGTCCCGCTACAAAGTCCCACAACGGATAGTGAGAAGAGGCCGTTGAATAAGAAGGAAAGTCGCTTAAAGAAACCTCCGTTTCATAGATCCGCCGTCCTCTAACTTCACCTTTACAACAGATGGTTCGATCTGACGATCTTCATATTTACAACCTCACGAAAACCACCACCGCGAACCGCCGAAAATAAAAGAGAAAAAACCGGTATGGAAACTAAACCAGACTTCTACTTCAAACGCCGCATGCCACTTCTCCTAGCCGCACCAAAACAAAATCTGAGCCACAAATCTGAACGCTGTGAGAAGCCTCGTCCTCGAGAACCGCAGCCACCGTCGACCAGAACTAGAAGACCCAGATCCGCCTGAGCCACCGAACCAAGCCTTACTACGAAATCAAGACCCAGAAGGTCGCATCGTCACACGACCACCACTGGACCGAGCTGCCGCACAAGCAAGGGGAGAACATCGCTATATATAGTGTGGCCTTTTTTTTCTTCTTTTTTCGACTTGCTATAGTGTGGCTTATGGAGCGAAAAAAAAGAGCAAACTATTCGCTACATTTAGATCTTTGAAACAACAAAAAATGTCCACTAGTAGAAAATAAACAGACGAAATAATTCGTAGTGATTAATGTTATACTACTAAAAAAAAAAATGGTATATACTACTATTCAGAAATATCAAACTTTTCGTAAATACAAGAGAATACATTGAATTGGAGGCGGCAAGAAAAGAAGAAAAATAAATAAATGATGCATTTTATTAACAAATGCGGCCAATCATATCATATCATCTCCAATCTCTCTTTTAATCTTTCTCTTTTTATAAGATCTCAAGATAAAGCCGACGTGATCGCTATCTTCATGGATGTTTTATTTCGTTTTTATTTTCGTATATTCTAAAACATATTTTTGCATGAAACGAACACGAGTCACGATGGACATGATTAGCCATGATTTGCCAAAAAGTTTGGAGTAAAAAAATCAATCATGACATCATCATACAACATATTAATGGAATTTCACTGTTCCTTGTTATTCTTTCCATTAACAAAAGTGAAGATTATTCATATGATTTACGTCGGGTCAGTGTCAGGGTTAATATAATAAATATTCTAAACTCGTAAACTATTGTGTTCCGTTTCTTCTCTCTTTTTTTTTTTTAATTTCTAGGAATTTTTTTTTGAATTTTTCTTTTACAATATTTTTTTCCTTTTTGAAATGAATTTTTATTTAAAACGAAAAAATGATTGGTTTTGCAATACAAAAAATCTCTTTTGATTTGAGAATACGGAATGTGAACTAAATCTTAAATTTAATGTTTAGCTATTAACCAGAATGATAGATGAAAAAGGTATATTTTTTTCTTGTAATTGTTTCTTTCATTATTGTTTTTCCATTGTTGTTTTTATTTTATTAATATGCATTATGTGGGTTTAAACTGGATGGTAACACAGCGATAACATTTGCACAAACCATGTTAAACTACAATAGACTACATTATCCTTATCTTATTTCATGATAGTTATTCATATGCATATCATGTATTTGTCAGTAAATTGAGATTCGACTTTAGTTTTTTGTATAACGTTTTCAAATACAAAAATGATAATATTTAAGAATCGGATTTCGTACTTCAAAATGCAAGACTCAAAAAAACATAGATAATATCGACACCGCTTATTATGTATGTTGCGGTTCAAGTTTGTTGATACCGAAGAGGAAAAAAATATGAAGAGAGGCTGAGAGCAACTACGTACAATAGAAGAGCCACATTTTATTGTTGTGTCTCCTCTCCTCTTCTTTTGCTTTTGTTTTCTTTATTTATTTATTTATTTTATTATTTATTTTCTTTTCTTTTTTTGATATTTTTCTGCCACTCGAATTCTCTTGTTTTTATTAGAGAAAAGGACATGATCACGTCGAAAAACTTTTAAAAAATAATTATATACCGAGCTGAAAATATCTATTTTTCTATACAAAAATCTTTATATTAGAATTCATGAACTCTTAATTCTCATGTTAAGAATATTTACTGTAATAATATGAAGAGAAAGGTGTTTAGAAAGCTAATAAATGATTTTTTATATCTAGGAAGGATTTATAAATCTTACTAATCGCTTTCTTCAAAATTTGGTGATAATTTTTTTGTAAAAATGTGGTAATATCTCTTAATTCCTCCATACTTTATGATGGGCTCTAAAACTTTTCCAGAGTCCATCCTAGACTTTTATGGTTTTAAATATAAAATGATCTTTCTTAAAAATATAAAAAGTAAATAGTTTGAAAACATAAAGATCTATTTGATATTTTCATAATTTGAAAGAAAAACTTAGTATAATGAATATTAAACATTCATATTTTATTTTTCTGTAATCACTAAAAATAACCTAGAGATTTCTAACTCGAGAAGAAGACTAGAAGAGTTGAAGCCATTAGCAAAGTATTAAATATTTATCTATTGAATTTTTGTGGTTGTTAACTTCAAACATTTTTCTTTAATTTGGTTTTAACGTCTGGTGTTTCATTTTATATATATATATATATTATTTTTTTCCAAAACGTACACGTTTTTTATATTTTTAAAAATTTCGCTTCCGTATATTTATTTCCATTTTTATGCAATCTAAAATTTTAATATACAAGGCGATTGTGTTATTAGATGAGGACTACTCCACTACTTCTAACTAATGTAGCAGATTATCACAGATTTTAACAATTCTAAATATCGGGCCTATCGGCATGAATTATCTTAGATTATAAAAAGAGTTTAAAAGGAAATATGAAAATGTGGTGTGTGACCTTTGCCTTAAAGCAAAGGCTCAAGTTGTATGAACTTTCCAAGTGGTGCTTAGATGGTGGAGGAGGTTGGAATTTGGAAACGTAACCAATTATGGGACTAGCTGTTTTTTCTTCTTCTTCTCATTTTACTTAATTTTTGCATATATAAATTGTACATTTATACATATCATCATATGCCGTATGCGTATGTATATTAATGAAACATAAGTTCGTAACTCATAGGTCAGTATAATTTATATTTGATATGATATTACATTACATTATGTAAAATACGTAAATATATGTAAAGCAACTAGCTCAAACCATGATATAAATGAAATAAAACTTTCTGTCAATTTTTTTTAATAAATTTAAGTAGGTATACCCTAAATTTTGAATATTTATATATATAGTAACAGTAAGAAAATATTTTTGAGGTTCAATCCAAATAAAGAGACTATTTAAACAAAAAATGACAAACTTGACTAGTGTAAGAAAATAATTTGGTATTTTTTTTCTTCCTTTTTGGCATAATTTTCCGTTTTAATTATCATCAATCCATCAAAATCAATTTTATTTTAGTTGATCCAATAATACCATGTTTAATTTCTTTTTAAAATGATTGTCTTTTACAAAAATTAAAATGTTAATTTATACACAAAAAAATAAGAGAGAAGTTAAATTCAACGAAACCATTGATTATTTGGCTGAAAACAAAATAAAAGAAATAAATCTTGACATATCAGTTAAACTTTTTCGGTTTAACTGTTGAGTTATTAGCGAGTTATTAACCATGTAAACTGCTTTTTTAAAAATGTGTCAAAAATAGACAATTAATCATTATTTTAGTATTTAAATTTTCTTTAAAAAATTTGTTAAATTTTTTTTCTTAATTTGCACTCAGGTTTTTATCATCGGGCTCTTTAATTAAAAAAAAAAGTTTTTTATCATCGGGTGCAAATACTGTTTTTTGTGTGTCAAGAAAAACTAGTTTGCGGAAAAACAAATGTGTTTCCCACCTAATATATGCCACTGGTTCGAGATTTAATTATTTTTTAACTTCATCTGGATATATTAAAAATGTGTCTTATGATTGAAGAGGCTATTACATTTGACTCTGGTGACTCAGTCACTCAGGTGGTTAACCACAGAAAGGAAAAAGACAAATAATAATTTGTTATTTGTTTCTTAGATTTTCTTCTAACTGAATCTAAACGAAGAAACAATTGTTGTTTATAGTGAAATAACATCTAGGAGAATCAACCATGACATGTAGCCTAGCGGTTTGTACTAAGGCAATCTCTGTGTTACCATCCAGATTCGACTCCGGCGTGCTGCGTCTTTGGATGCTTATTAGTGTGTTTGATGTCAAAAATAAAAAAACATCTAGGAGAATCTTAATTCTTTGTTATCACATTGTGTTATGACTAACATAGAAAATAAACAATAGTATATTTTTTCCTGAAATTCTGATATATGTACCTAAAAATCGATTTGATGCTAAGCCATAAAAAACTAAACAATAAAATATCAAGATTACACTAACATGTGGGGTGTTTTTTTATACACTTATGATATGTTAAGTGGTTTATCTTCAAAAAGTAAATTTATAACAAAAGTGGTCATGACCTCAGGCTAATCACAAGAAAGCCATTACGTAAACCTAATCTAAAACAGTTATGTAAATAACCGAATTACAAGCTTCCAACCAATTGAATGAAACCGAACAAAAAACCAAACCAAACAATCAGATTTTTTTGTCAAACAATCAAATATAGCGTCATCTTATACGGATCTGAAGTCCACGTGTCGCGCTAAGACTAGCGATTGGCGAAAACCTAATTTCTGAATCATAAATTGGTCGTTAAGTCATTAATCGATTCACAAACAAATCAGTCGGAGATCAAACTGATCAGTATATTAAATTAGTTATCGACTAATTTTCTTACCGATTTGGCCAAAATAGGGATCGTAATAATTAATAAATGGTTGGGCATATCAGTTTTTTTTTTTTTAAACTGTAGAAATAAATATAACCGCAATAAGGTACTTAAGAGAAATTTGGACATATATTACAATTGTAGCTACCATTATTTTTTTCCAAAGTAGAGACTTGTATGGTCAAATTTTGGGTGAAAAAGGTTCAAAAATAAATATTTTGTTTTGTGTCAAAGCCTGAAACGAGAATATTTTCACATTTTAATTTATATATTAATGTTAGTAAAAGTCTTAACTCTATAAATATCATTTACGGTATTACTTTTACTTAACAAAAATGCCGTTTCACATTTTTATTGCAAATTTTTAAATAAAATTATAATTCTCTCCCAGACACGAAGCTCGAGGCAATCACCACTCGACGTTTTCTCACCAGAATGCACCTTTAACGTCGTTTTCCCTCTGCCCGCCTTTGCTTCTAACTCCCATGAAGCCGCTTCTTCGATGGACCGCTCCTGGATTATCGGAAAGTTGCTCATCCCTCCGTTGGCTCCGTTTTTCGACGAGTTCGACGTTTCTCACCTCCCCATGGCTATGTTGATGCAGATATGTAGTCATGAAAGCTTCCCACCTCCGGATCCTCTAGATCCAGGGAAGGCGGATCCCTCTCCGGCGCCGCCGGTGACGTCATCCGTGAATCCGCCGTATCCACCAGACTCCCTTGACCCGCCGGATATCCGTAGATCTCTGCTACCGCCAGATCTACCCTCTCCTCCTCAGCCACCGATTTATTCTTCTGCTCCGTCGGCTGAGAGGTCATTCCCATCACCGAAAGTGTCAAGCTTCGTGTTCTTCATTTCCACCCCAGCTTGGTTTTACCGGACAAGGGTGTTGCTCCGACATTGGTTTCTTCAAATCTCCGACCAGCTACATCTCTAAACCTCCGCTATTTTCAAACCCTCAGTTAGTCACCGCCAACCCTTCACAAATTCGGTTCAACCATCGTCAAAAGCTACCTCCTCCACCCGTCTCCGCCGTTCCTTCACCGATTTGGTTCAGCCATCGAAAAAATCTGCCTCCTCCACCTGTCTCCCAACATACTCACTTCGTAATCGGCGAAGAAAAATTATGGGCCGAGCTCAATTTGTTAAGTGGGCTTCTCAACTCACAATTTTCACCCATATATGTTCCATCCCTCAAGGTCAAATCTTTTGCTGGCTTCCTTGGTTTTTTTGTTGGGATAGTCACAATTAATCCATTTTTGGGATGGCGATTCTAGCAACTTTCCTCTTTTTGAGAGGTGTTTTCCTTTCGAAATTTTTGCCGGAAAACCTTATGAATGTCTTTACCGATTTGTCTTCTTGCGTAGCGGTTTGTACGGGAAGAAAATAGGCAAACGGAATTGTTTCGGCGATTTCTGAAGGTAGCTAGAGTTTTAGTTTTAAAGTCACATGTTCAAGTGGCTAATTCCAAACATTTCGGCTTTGCCGTGAATATCCTATTGACGCATATGAGCTTAGTCTCGAATTCGTTGTCATCTTATTAAGTCATCTATGTTTTAAGCTTTAATGTCTTTAATTTGTATTGTGGTAACCATAGAGGTAGGATAATTCCCTCTACTTGTATTTTAGAAGATTGAGTAATGAGAAAAATGTGTTGCAAAAAAAAAAAAAAACGATGCTTTTCCAGTAAGATGGTAGACATTATAATGAAATAACGAGTGTCGATAAAAAAACCTATGAAAGGGTACAGATTTCTAGCTACTATTATTACGTTTACGTATATGCAAGGTTAGGAATTTCATTTAGATATTAATCTCTCAGTTACTACTTTTAGGTGTTTATTTTGATTGACAAAAAAAGGTGTTTATTTTGTTTCTAAACTCCCATATGCAATCTTTATTTTTTTGGTTATTTTTTTAATTTATAAATAATTACTTAACGTTTATATTTAACTATAATATCTATAAATATATTACACACATATGTTTTATATATTACACACATAATATCTATAAATATATTACACACATATGTTTTAAATGATTAATAAAGTTTTTTTGTAATATATAAAATGTGAAATGAGAAATAAGAACTAATTTAAGCATTATTGATTCAAATATATTTAATTTGTAATTCTATAATAGATTTAATAAATGTTTGGCAACATGTTTTTTTTTTGGCCGACAGTCTAGATACCTAGAGCGGTTCGGAGATCCAAACCGGGGGTACCGAGTTTACGAAAGTAATATCCACTGGGTAGACGAGAGCACTCCTTGCTAACTTGTCTGCCGTTGTGTTGTTTACGCGCGGAATGAGTGTGATTGAGAAGTAAGAAAACACCTCTTTGCTCTTCTCGAATTCCTCCAAATGTAATGCAAAGGCCGACCAATCCTCGGGTGTAGACACCATCTTCACCAACTCGGAACAGTCTGTTGCAAAAGCTATTTCTGTCTTCTGGTTTGCAATCAAACAATGCATGGCCCAGATAAGTGTTTCCAGTTCTGCATGTAGGGGGAAATGTTTCTTCGTATATTCCTGGCTCCCATTATAGTCCCTTTGGCACATTCTTGGAAGCAGTGCCAACCTAATCCGGAGAAACTATCTGTCTCCCTCCAAGATCCGTCAATATTACACCGCCAACCTCCGTACGTCGGAGTCACCAGAGAAGGGATAGAATTTTGAATTATCACATCGGGGTCACTGTTCTGTGCCGATTCCCAGGTTATTGCCTCGGTTTCCGCAAGCTTCAGTATTTCTTGTGGATTTCTATCAACATTTGAAAAAACCTTATCATTTCTCGCTTTCCAAATATACCACGCAATCCAAGAAAAACTAGTATCCTGGTTATCTGGATGAAGTCTCCAAAAGAGATGATCAAAATTAGCAAAGACCGATGACCTTGGAAAAACACCTGGAGGAGTTGGTATCTTGGAGAGTGCCCATGTTTGTAATGCCGGAGGACATTCAAAAAGGACATTATTTATTACAATATGTTTAATAAATGTTTGACAACATGTTCAATTTATTTATATAAATAAAGAGTGTTTGGAAACAGATTTAAAAAATGCTCATGTTTTAATAGTATAGATCATCGTTAAAATCAATTAGTCAGATGTTTATATTGATTAATCGGATACCTTTAAAAAAAACGTTTTACCATTTCTTTGTTGATCCAATGCTTTTTTTACCAATTTTACAACGACCATATATTTTTAGCAATAAAAAAAGTGACAATATTTGAGGGCCCATGATTAGAGCAATCCGATTTTCAATCCGATATTTTCCTGGATTCAAATTTAGATACATTTAAAAAAAAAAAAAAACTGATATACGATTTGTTTTCTCTATTTTTCTTAGGAAATGCTAAAATTGAAACAAACATAATATATCGCGGATTTCTTTCTCTCCACCCAACGTAACTCAAAGTCGTTATATGTTACATGCTCTACTATGTTTTATGATTTTATGCCAATATTTATGATTTTATTACTGATTTAAGAATCGAAAAAATACTATAAAACAAAAATCACACCGGTATTTCAAATGATCATTTCTTACTCGCAGAAGAGATCTAACCAAATGTAGATTGATAAGTCGGACGCTAAACTAACTAATCAGCCATGTTTGTTGATTAGACAATCTTACCAATTTGGCAATGATCATATGTTTTCAAGCGTCAAAACAATCAGACTATAAACGTTCCTTGCAAAGCAAAGGTGGCTACGTCTACTGGCCAAAAAGGGCAAAAGGTTTATACGTATAATTGCCACTGTGTCTAAAGTTTGCCACTTGTAACGCTCATAGAGCTTTCTACCTTTAATGCTTGCGTAATGAAAATGATTTTACCTTTTGTTTCCCGACAAATATTAATATATTAATTAATTAAGGGTTTGATACACTTAATCGAGAACTATATTGGAGTTAGGTTATCTCATCTTATCCACCCATATATTAATGCAGTAAATCTAGTCTTTAAGGATGTGATTGGTTATTTATGATATTGATCAAGATTTGGCCTTTGAATATAATCCATTTTGTTTTTTAGTTATGTATATATCTACAATGTGTACTAGGACAAGTATATAATTATAGTTTTGTAAATTATATTTATTTTAATATTAAATTGAATTAACATTTAAGAAAAAAAATGCTTTGTGTTCTCTCGAACAATAAAAAACATTTTTCGTTGTGATATAAGGAATGGTTAAAATGTTTCCTTCTGGTATGACTCATGGACTGATCTAAGATCTCTAATTAAGTATCTTGGTGGAACTGGCCCTAGACAGCTTCAAATAAGTAAGATATGAGAGAATCCAAAACACCTTGCTCACTTTCACGACCATAATACCACCCACGCACCAACGTTGTCTCGGGCAATATATATTTCATGTGGCGCAAAACAATAGGTATATTCTCACATTCTTTCTCTTCCAAAGATAAATGAGAGCAATTACATGTTCATTTTCCTCTCGTCTTTTGGAGTAAAGTTGTTTGGTTCAGAGAAGTCGTGCCACGACACTCCTTCACAACTTGGAGCCATGCACGACCATATCTTTTTAATGTTTTTTTCTGCTGCAATTTGGTTGCCATTCGCATCCAAAATTTGGCCTTCTCCTATGTTGGTGCTATCCTCCGCTGCATCTTGGATTCTTCAACCTCGACCACCGTCAACAGCCAGGGCCGGCCCTGGGCCAAGCCCATTGAAACATTTGTTTTGGCCTCAGTTTTTTTTTTCATTTTTTGGCCCTCAAAATTTTTTTTTTCATTTTTTGGCCCCCAAATTTTGTTTTCTTCATTTTTTAACCCAAAAAAATAAAAACTTTAAAATTAGTCTTTGGCCCCCAAAATTTCAGGACCGGCCCTGTCAACAGCTCACGCCTCCCCATCATAAAGCTCATCCTTCAATCGACTGATTTGGCGCAAACGCAACTCAAGCATCTTCACCAACACATTCGTGACGACTACCAATATTTAGACAAAATTTGACCGGGTGATCAGAGACCGCATTCTCTCCTTCTATGAGACATCTTCAAGCACTCTTTCACTTCTTGAATCATATTTCGGTTACATTAATTTTCCTTTTTAGGTTGATAGTCATGTTTACTTAGTATTTCTTAGTAGTATAAGAATAAGTTGTAAACGACGATGAAAAATTCAAAAATTGTATAAATCTTAACATTTAAACCCAACAAACAAACATTTCAAAGAATACTTATTTACAAAACAATTGAGCTTGCCCTCAGTTTTAAAGAAACGAAGTGGAAAATAGAGAGATGCTTGGAAGTCAAACTGAACGGGAGTGAGTCCAATGATAGGAAAATCTTCGAACATATTCAACTCGATAAAATTTTATTAAATAAAAATCTGATCGTTTTTTTTTTTGTTATGAATTTTATTGATAATCAACCCTTGAGTCATACAAAGTCGGTAAGGATATAGAAACCCTTCTGGAGACTAAGCTGACAAGTTCTATAACTCGTCAGACAAACGCCATATAAAAGGGAAACAACCGAATCTGATAATACACCAAACATAAATGCCAAACACTAAATCAACATAAGAAGTTAAGAATTTTTACAATCCTTTTTTTTTTCTTTTTTTTTGATGCCTTTCGGCTCTCGGGAGTAATTCCAAGCCCAAAGGCCCAGACTAATCTCCCGGGTGGGAGTGACACAGCCCACTTATAATGCCCCACTTGGCCAAGTGCTTGTCCTGGTAATTCAGCTCCCGCGGGGAATCGATCCCTGGCCTAGACCAACATGACCGACACTCACCGCAGGAAGAGAACCATCCGACCACCAACAACTTGTTTTTTTTTTTATATATGCCAATCCTTACAGATTTGAAAGAGAATGACTAAATTAACAAGAACTTGAATGTGAAAATTTTTTTAGCAGAACTCACAAAAAAAACAAAAACAATAAGGAGAAATTGAATCTCTCATTTAACCCTTGTTTCGGAACCTTCACACAAAAACACGTGACTGGCAATGTGATTGTAAAAAATAACTTGTTATTTATTCCGATGGTACGGACAAAAGAATAATGATTGAGAAACGGCTAATTATTATTGTTTCTATAAAGAAACATGAATACCAGGATTAAAAAGAGCTAAAAGTGAAAACGGTATAATATTATGACATACAGTGTCACGTGAACTAATTTGCTTGGTAACGTAAACTTAGTGAACTTTGCAAATCTCAGGTTCTTTAAGAAGATATCTAAAGCAATTTTCAGATTGCCGTAATATTTTAATGATATATAGTGGAAATTATAACATTATAGGTATATATATTTGCATATATTTATACTAGTTGTACATTAATTCATATATAATTAAACGCACATAAGAACTTTTGAAATATAATATTCCACTACATGCCAAACTGTTTTTGGTATAGTATATAATCATGAATTTTGATCATTTGTAATTACGTACGTACTAGGTTAATCACGTAAGCGTAACAATAATAAAAACATGTGGCATCAATTAAATGACATAACCATTAAGCATATAACGAAAACTGTGAAATCACCGAGTAGCATAACATATTTATTACGTTTTTTTATAAATACAAAAATTTAAAAAGAGGATTGGTGAAAAACCACTAAAATAATTAGGTCATTATTTATGTCATTCTCGAGTTTTCCAATCAAAACTATTTTGTGTATATATGGATGCATAGGTAGAATCTAGACATAATTAATCCTTATAAAAGAGAGCTTGCCTAAACTGAGATTGACAAGCATTAGAAATTAACTATATATATCTTAAGCCAAAACCCCAAAAAAGTTATCTTGGTGATGGATATTTGTTTTTTGTTCGTCAACATGTATTCAATTTGGTAATGGATCTTTAGCGTGTGAATTATTGGTATAGGTCTATAACATTTCTCTTTTTCTTTCTTTTTTTTTTTTTTTTTTTTGTTATACAACTACAATGACACATTGACACTAATGCTTTTAAAAATATTTTCCCAAAAAAATTCAAAATATTATTCTTCACACAAACATTTCACTTTTGTCCATCTCTCCCACACAATACCCACTCCTCTCTTTAGCCCTAACCCTCTATATATACGTGAAGTCCTCGAAATGCTAAGTTCGTGCCATCAGCTTTGATATTAAGAGAAAACACTTAGAAATCTAAGTGCGATCTCTCTTCTTCTTCCTCCTAAAACCACTAAACTGTTTATATATAAACAAATCAAAAAAAATCATGCCTCTCTTCGACACTCACAACACATGGGCCTTTGTCTTTGGTTTGATGGGTATGATATATACTAACGTTTGTGTTCATTACTTTTTTCTATCAAGTTCTGAAACTCTCATCTAAATTCTAGAGATTTAATATCGATTTATTAATACTATATCTTTTTGTTATATTCTTCTATACTTTTCAGGAAATGTCATCTCCTTCGCCGTGTTCCTCTCTCCTGTGTAAGTTATATTCACATCTTACCTCAACATCTATTAGAAAACCAAGAGATATAATAGTTATTTGTGTACTAATATTGCTTTCTTCGTAATTCAATATGTCAAAATCGAGCAACTATATGCTAATACACATGACTACGTACATCGATACGCACTCTCCGTTTATAATTCAATAATACTAAGATTATATGAAATGGATGCAGGCCAACATTCTATAGGGTTTGGAAGAAGAAGACAACAGAAGGGTTTCAGTCTCTTCCTTATGTTGTAGCGCTCTTCAGCGCGACGCTATGGCTTTACTACGCGACACAGAAGAAAGATGTCTTCCTCCTTGTCACCATCAACGCCTTTGGCTGCTTCATTGAAACCATCTACATCTCCATCTACCTTGCCTTCGCCCCCAAGAAAGCCCGGGTACCTATAAACCCTCAAGATCATATATATATATATGAAAACGTGCATGTGTTTAAAATATCAAATAAAATCGCTAACTAATTATAATCTCTTCTTAATGGATGCAGATGCTGACAGTGAAGTTGCTACTTCTGATGAACTTTGGAGGATTTTGTCTGATTCTCCTTCTTTGCCAATTCTTGTTTAAAGGAACTACACGTGCGAAGATTATCGGAGGAATCTGTGTCGGATTCTCTGTTTGTGTTTTCGCTGCTCCTCTAAGCATAATCGTGAGTTACTTAGAAAGAGCTAATTAAGTATATTTATAATGAAGTGATTGATTATTACTTTATAGTTTCAAGAATTAACATATGTTTCGATTGAAAATATAGAGAACGGTGATAAAGACAAGGAGTGTGGAGTACATGCCCTTTAGCTTATCTTTAACCCTTACAATCAGTGCTGTGGTATGGCTCCTTTATGGTCTTGCTCTCAAGGACTTCTATGTTGCTGTAAGCCAATCTTCTCTCTCTGTTTATGTATTTATAAATTCATTTAATTTGTACGAACATATGGTATTGCATGTATATATGTTCGTAAATATATATATATAAATTATTAAACACACATACTTAATTTAGAAATTTACTAACCACCGTAATCACTTTTTTTTTTTTGGGGGGTCGAATCCACCGTAATCACTATAACAGATCACATATACTGAAAAATGGTCAATAAATCTTAAGTGAATATATATGTTTTAACATTAATTATTATCATGACTTAAAGCATAATCATATGTTTTATCATTATCATAATGTATATTACAAGAAGTGGTGCTTTTGTTTCTAATGTACCTGAGACTTTGAGGTTCTAATTATCATAGATTCATAGATAAAAAGAGATGGATTGGCAAAAGATAAAACAATTAAAGAAAGCAATATTAAACACTTTTGTTTGTTATTGCCCTTTACGATTAAAGATTATAAAACAAATTATAAAGAGACTCGCTTTATGTTCCAAAGAAACATTAAAGAATTTAGCTTTTGCAAAAGAAATTTGATATATATTAGAGTTCTTTTTTATCTTTATTGTTACACAGAACTTATATTTTGTACGTAACTTCTATCGATGCCGCACAAGTTTGCCATAAACTTTACTTCTTTTTTTTGTCATAAGTTTATTTTACGTACTTTATTCATATGTTAAAAAGTGGAAAAGTGAGTGTATATATTATCATGTTATTGCCACTAAATAAAACATTTTTTTTGTTTTTTTGTGCAGTTTCCTAATGTGATTGGTTTTGCTCTCGGTGCACTCCAAATGATACTCTACATAGTCTACAAATACTGCAAAACGCCGCCGCATTTGGGAGAGAAAGAAGTGGAAGCTGCTAAGTTACCGGAGGTGAGCCTCGATATGCTGAAGCTAGGCACAGTGTCATCCCCTGAGCCAGCGCCAATCTCAGTCGTTCGTCAGGCGAACAAGTGTACCTGTGGAAATGATCGGAGGGCTGAGACTGAAGATGGACAAAACGCTAAAAACGACAAGCAGTCCTCTTCTGCAGCAGCTACATGAGAAACAAAATAAACAATTTCGTTGACTATTGCACTGTTGACTTTTACCCCAACTTGATATACCAACCACCACGTGTACCCGTTACGTAGTCGTATTTTTCTGAGTTTATCAAGTGTGCGAAGTAGAGAATTAATTTCCCGGGATAATATATATATATATATATATATTTGCATTTTCGGATGTTATATATATATATGTTTTTCCGGAATTAAATTCTTTACTTCTTTTTAAAATTTTACGTAATTATCTATTGGGGATATGTATATTTCTTATTTTCCGATTTAACGAAAGTATCTGTTTGCTGTTTTATTTCAAGGGGTATCATATCAATATATACGATTAAACTTTTCTAACTCGCATAAAAATTAATATTAGTTTAACGTGAGACTTACCAGTATTCTCGTTTGATATAATTAAAAAGAAACTTCTTAAAAATTATAAATTTGTTTCAACTTTCAATACAGCAAAATATATTGGTGTACCAATCATAAATTTGATTGGGGTCCAACTCCAATCTAAAAGGAGTATAATAAAGAGCATTTTGTATGGACTCAGTGGGCAAAAGTATTGTGTAACGGAATCAATATTTATATTGGACCTGGGCCTTTCCACTTCAATAATTTCTCAATTCTGTCTTTTAATTTTGTTTTTTTCTCAATAATCAAAATCACGAAACCAAAATGTCCATACCGACACCCTCGCAAAAACGGCGCGAGTACAAGACTATATTTTTTCCCATGTAAATCAGATCGAACCGATATTGATTGCCTCTAGAGGTAATCACCACTGGTTTAACTTGATTTAATGTATGAAGTTTAGTTGACAAAAAAAAAAAATCAAAATCACGAAGCTAGCTAGCCCTTAGTTGGGGTGGAAAGCTGGACCTGACATTTTGGGGGCCCCATAGCAAATATTTTTTTGGGCCAAAAATGGAAAAAAAAAAATGGGGGCCNAAAAAAAAAAAATATGGGGGTCCCATTCGATTGCATCATGTTAATGTGTCCATGACCGGCTCTGGGTGGAACTATTATCCAAGATCTGAGATCCGATATGAAAATCCGGATATCCGAGGAAGTTGGATCCGGATAGTTAAATTATAAGGTTCGAATATCCGGATCCGAATAGTTAAATTATAAGGTTCAGATATCCGGATCCAAATCCTTTAAATATATTAAAAAAATATATTTTATTAATATATTAATATATATATATATATATATAAATCTTCCCGAATATCCGATCCGATCCGCCCCTAGCCCTTAGAGTAGACTTCACACCGTAACACCAAAAAACATGGAAGCTCTCGGTCACATGAAACAATTATATTAATAACTAATTTTTACTCATCATTTATTTCAATTTTCTTTTAATATACAACTAGGATTCAATCCACGTTAGCTATATAACACATAGTAATTTTTTCTTTAAAATTGTTTTGAAATTTAAGAAAAAATAAATTTATCTCAATTTTATAATATGTCTCACTAATAATTATATATAGATCTGTCAACCCGGACTAACATATCTACTTAACCCGTTTTGCAATGATCTCAAATATTATTCGGGCTAACCCGCAAAAACTTATAATCTTGAAAACATAACTCTAATATGCACCGCTTAATGACTACAGTTTTTGTGGTCAGTCCACATAACTCTAATATGCACCCGTTTTGCAAGATCTTGAATATATTTTCTTTGAATATGTATGGATTGATTATTATTTAATAATATCAGAATAATTAAGAAACTAAATAGTAAATAATCTATTTAATGAGAAATAAATACCTTTCATATTCTCATCAATAATTTTAAAAGACAATTATATCATTTCCTATTTCAATTATTTTTCTTATTTGTAATGACATTTCATGTAATAACTTACAAAACAAAGTTCATTTTCAAAAATATTTTCTTAAATAATATTATAGAAATGTCTAAAAAACTAAAACATAATAGCTCAACTTGAGAAGAAGAAAGCTGAAGAATCCCAAATGTCTAAAATTCATTTCAAGACAACACTAATTAATACCACTTTTGGAATTCCTCAACTTTCTTCTTCCCATGTTGAGTTGCATCTTCCTTCTTCACAACTTTGTAGATGCTTTTCCCTTCATCTGTCTTGATCCGGCCTGATTCATCAAGTCGAAAGAATTAATGTCTTATCTGTTTCAACATTTCAGAACCATAATAAAAAAAAATACAAATCTTTGAGGCCAAAAAAATTGATGATCCAACCTCGAAATATAAGAAAGTCTATAAGAATGGTAAAGAGATGCTCCAACATTTTTCTTTCAATGGAGTTTTTCGAGGCTGGACACCTCCTTGTCATCCCCTTCAAATATATATATATATGACTATAACGAGCAAAATCTCCATGTAGATAAGAAAAAACTAAATATTGCATTGTTCCTTGCAACCATTTCCCATCCCTGAAAGTGTGAGCTTTCTGTGGAAGTATCATGAAGACTTGTGAAGTCTGGTGAAGACTTGTGAAGTCTGACGAAGTCTGCAGTCATGCTGGAACAACAATGGAGATATTGGAACAAGAAAACTGCAGAGTTGGATCATTAAACATGAAGATTTTAATGACGTGGCAAGAGTCGTTGAGGTGGACTCGTACGGAACAGTAATCTAACCTAGGAGCTCCTTAATGTCTTCTATAAATATGAAGTAAGTAGGCTTAGCAAAGATTAGTCGTTCTTAGATCTAAAAGTGAGAGCTAAGCTTTTAGAGCAGAACCGTAAGAAGCATTTAGTGCAGAACGGTGAGAGAAACATAGAAGTCACAAGAACTGTGATTTTAGTGTTTAAAGTAGTTAGAAATCGGTTGGTCACAAGCTAAGGGGTTGTCTTAGGCTGTGTGTAAATCCAAGTAAGAGTGTTGTAAACATCTGATAGATTTCTAATAAAGATAAACTCAGTGCGCCAGAGTTTAGAGAAACCATTGTCGATCCATCTGCTTTTTCAATTGGTATCAGAGCGGGCATCTGAACCAAGTTGTAAACTTTACAACATGTGAAGATCCTGCGGAAAGATGGACGCAAAGGAGCTGGTGTTTCTGCACGGAAATCCTACTCTGGAGAAAGGTAACTATGGTCATTGGAAGATGAAGATAAGAGCGATAATCATAGGAATCCAAGAGGATTCGTGGACTGCTGTCGAAAATGGATGGAATGCTCCTACGGCGAGGGGTGAGAATGGTGAAGATGTTCCTAAAGACAAGTCGCTATGGACGGATGATGAGAAAAGCCTAGCAAAGTACAACGCTAAAGCTCTGTCAATAATCTTTAATTCCATTAATTAAAATCAGTTCAAACGTGTAGAATGTTGTGAGTCAGCTAAGGAGGCTTGGGATAAACTGAAGAAAACTTATGAAAGAACCTCAAACGTGAAAAGATCCAGACTTGATATGCTTGCAACAAAGTTTGAGAATATTCAGATGGAAGAAACATGTTCCATAGAAGAGTTTAGTGGGAAGCTCAGCGCCATTGCTAATGAAGCTCAGAATATGGGGAAGAAATATAAGGATAAGAAGCTTGTGAAGAAACTGTTAAGAAGTCTTCCTCCTAAGTTTGAAACGAAGAAAACAGCAATGGGAACGGCTCTGGATACTGACAGTATTGACTACGATGAAGTGGTCGGACACTTGCAAGCGTATGAAATGGAAATTCCTGCAACTAGGACAAGCAGTTCGAAGTGAATAGATTTTGTTGGTGAAGAAAGGTAGGACATTCATGAACTTAAGAACGAGATCGGGATGATGGCTAAGAACTTCAGCAGAGCCTTGAAAATGATTGAAACAGGAAGCAAAAAGACGTTTTCTCGATCCCAATACAATGAAAGGGAGCGAGATAGGTTTGTGAAGAAATATGATCAACAGTGCCATGAGTGTCAAGGATATGGTCATTTCAAAGCAGAGTGTCACAAAGGCTGAATGTATAGGCGTTCAAACAAGAAAAGATAAATCTTATATTGGGATGAGTGAAAGCGAATCTGAGGATGAAGAGGATGACTCATATGAAGTGACATGATATGTAGCTTTCATTGTAGCCATTGACGAAACCAATAGCTTTTCCGACAGTGAAACATATGTGGAGATAAAAGAACACTCATCGGAATCAGAATCTGAAACGGAGTTAGTGGGGCATTTATCTGAGAGTGAAGCAGAGGAAGACTATGTGGTTGATGTTCAAGCTGAGTTCCGAAAACTGTATGAGAGCTGGTTGCTGCTTGGTAAGGAAAATATTGCCTTGGTTGAAGAAAATGAGAATCTTCAAAATCAGAATAAGAGACTGTGTGAGTTACTAGATGTTGAGAAAGAGAAGACTAGATCTCTTAATCATAATCTGTCTGAAACTAGAAAGAAGATTCACATGCTGAACAGTGGTACTATAAATTTGGATAAGATTCTCTCTGTTGGAAAGTGGGACACATCAACTTCGGTCTTGGATATAACGGTGATTTGTCTAGTGGAGAAACTCATTTTGTGCGTGGGAACATCTCTCACAATGTTCCAACAGAACTAAGAAATGATCAACTAAGGAACACGACTAAAGCTGCTCAAATACATGTCAAACGTGTTAATGGTTACTCTTCTGGAGAAAGGAAGGATGTGAGAGGCTTAAGGAACCGTGGATGTTTTTATTGTGGAAAAGTCGGACACATTAAAAGGTATTGCTACAAATTTGCTGATAAAGTGAGAGGATTGATGAGGCATGGGATGGTCTATCCGAACTTCAAAAGAGAGTCTCATGTTTGGGTTGTGAAGTCAGACTTAAGATGTCATGTTGTGTACACTTCAGTAAAATCTCTTTCGACTAAACAGTGGTATTTCGATATTGGAGCTTCTAGACACTTGACTGGAAATCAAGATAATCTAAACAATTTTCTGAAGTCAAAGAGAGAAAAGTCACATTTGGAGGTGGAGCACAAGGTAAGATCAAAGGAAAAGGAGATCTACAAGATTCTCAGTTACCTAAGTTAGAAAATGTGTACTTCGTACAAGGTCTTACTGCCAATTTAATCAGCGTGAGTCAACTATGCGATGAAAGGTTGAGTGTGACGTTCAATAAAGTAAAATGTTGGGCATTTGATGAGCAAAATCGAATTGTTCTTTCTGGAGTTCGAAGTGGTAATAACTGCTACATGTGGGAACAGTCACATGCCTGTTTGAGAGCTGAGAAAGATGATCCATTGTTATGGCATGAGAAGCTTGGACACAAGAATTTCAGAAGTATGACTAAGATAGTCAACCAAGAACCTGTGAGAGGTGTTTCATAACTAAAACATGTTGACAAGATTGTGTATGAAGCTTGCAACCAAGGAAAACAAATCAACGTTCATCATAAGATGGTGCAATGAATTCAAACTACTGAGTTATTGGATCTTATCAATATGGATCTCATGGGTCCAATGCAAGTGGAAAGCATTGCTGGAAAGAGATATGTGTTTGGTTGTACTTGTTACATTCTAAACAACAAGGATCACTTGAGAAAATTTGATGCTAGAAGTGATGAATGCTTCTTCCTTGGTTACTCCGCGAACTGTGTAGCTTATCTGGGTTTCCAAGTGAAGCAAACTGATGGAGGAATTAGTGTCTCTCAAAGCAATTATGTAAAAAACCTGGTGGAACGGTTCATGATGTGTTCCAACAAATCTGCAAAGACTCCGATGAGCACCTCTGTGAAGCTGTCCAAGGATGAAGGTGGTAAAAGGGTTGATGAGAAAGTTTACTGTGGGATGAATGGAATCTTGATGTACCTCACAGCCAGCAGACCAAACTTATGTTTGAGTGTGGGACTTTGTGAAAGATATCAGTCAAATCCAAAGGAGTCTCATCTCACGGCGGTGAAGCGGATTATCAAGTATGTAAAAGGGACAAGGAACTTTGATCTCAATTACACGCGGGATACAAATCAGAATCTGTGTGGGTATTGTGACTCATATTGGGCTGGATGTGTGGATGATCAGAAAAGCACCTATGGAGGATGTTTCTTTCTAGGCCACAATCTCATCTCATGGCGTAGCAAGAAACAAAACTGTGTTTCTCTTTTAACAGCAGAGGCTGAGTTCATTGCCTTGGGAAGTTGCTGTACTCAGCTCCTGTGGATGAGACATATGGCCTCTGATTATGGTATGATTTCTGAACCATTACTTGTGAAATGTGATAATCAAAGTGCCATTAACATATCTAAGAACCATGTACAACACTCTAGAACTAAACATATTGACATTCGTCATCATTTCATAAGAGAATTGGTTGAAGAGAAGGAAATGGTCATAGAACATGTGTCCTCTGAGTGTCAACTTGCTAATATTTTCACAAAACCCTTGGACTTTAACACGTTTGTTAACTTGCAAAAGTCTTTAGGTGTTTGTGAACTCTAACCTTCTTTCTAATGAGTGTTTGTGTTGAGGCAGGGATCAGATGTACAGTGTGAAGTTTTTTTTTCTTTTTAAAGGGGCTGTAAATTTGTTTCCTCAAAACCTCTTTCTGTAAAGTTCACTGTGGACAAGATATGTCTTCCATGTCCTCAAGAGCTGATTTGTTTAGAGTGTGACTTGAAATTGAGGGATGGACACAAAACCTTCGGGTGGTTCATGCAAAGGAAGGGATGAGTTTGCAGAAAGGAGCAGTAAGAAGCAATTCATCTCATCGATAGAGCAGTGCTTATCACAGAGACAAAAAAAAAAAAAAAAATGAAAACCCAAAAGTATAAGTGGAAAACATGACCTCTCAAAGTCTGATCAACTCTCTATCAAAACTTGATGTTGGATCA
>PKML01067584.1:0-13116 GCA_002933935.1 Eutrema yunnanense | reverse complement strand
AAATGAATCATTTTTTTTTTTTTTTTTTTGTCAACTATTCACCTATTACATCACATTTAGCTAGAACGGATGGTCCGTGGAGCATCCGCTACTAGCTCGGAATGACATACTTGGGAAAATAAAAAACCTCGTACTCGAACCCCTTTTGCTAGAGCATCGGCACGGACATTTAAAACACGAGAGATAAGAGATAAACTAAAGAAAACAAAAGATTCTCTAAGGATCTTAAAAGAATCAAGTTCTGTCATAAAAGCTGGCCACTCCGTCGGGTTCTCGATCATACTTACTAAGTCCGAGCAATCTGTCTCGAAATTCATCGAAAGAACTTGTCTTTCTATTAGGCAAGCCATGGCCCAGAGAAGACCGTCCATCTCAGCGTGTAAGGCCGAGAGGCATCTGCGGCATCCTTGCTGTCCGATAAACTCATACCCCTTACTATCCTTAAAACACCATCCTAATCCGCTAACCGGTCCAATGTTGATCCAAGAAGCATCAATTTGACAAGTTGGCGTTCGGAGGACCAAGGAGGGAGCCGTCGTTCCGATAAGGTCTTGAGGTGCGCCATCCTCGTCGTCATCTTCATCTTCATCTTCCTTTCGATTCGCAATCCTCCAACTTTCTGCTTCCAATGTCGCGTGTTGAAGGGTGTCTTGCGAGGAAATCTCTTTTCCGTTAAAAACCTTGTCATTTCTTGCTTTCCAAATATACCATAGTACCCAAGGATAAATATCCTTTTGCGGTTCGGATAGACCGACCTCTTTTGCTTTCCAGAAAAGGAAGCTCATATTTTGATAAATAGAAGTACTCGGGAAGAAACTCGGACGGGACGGAAAGTCCGATAACGCCCAGACCTGTAAGGCCGAGGGACATTCAAATAGGAGATGATTTATTGATTCTTCTGGGGCCCCACACCTTGGGCAGCGCCTATCAGTACCCATATGTCTATACGTGAGGTTTTGACATGCTGGAACACAACCAGAAAGCGCTTGCCACATAAAATGTTTGATCTTTCTAGCCGTGCGAACTTTCCATACTTGGTCCAGAAGCGTGGTAATGCTTGGTTCTCTTACTTCAAGATCATCCCGGAGTGTACGTTCTCTCCGAATTAAATCGTATCCAGATTTTACTGTATATACGCCTGATTTCGTATAATTCCATGCGTATCCATCCAGGGTACGGGTACGACTAGATCTCAACCCCAAAATGAGAGTGATATCCTCAGGTTGAAAGTGCTCTCGTAATAGTTGGACGTCCCATTCTTTCGTGTCCTGACGAATGAAGGAGTAAACCAGAAGATGGGGGTTCCTAATTCCGACCAGAGTGGAGGCTAGGCCTGGGCAAATGGTTATTCGGTTCGGTTCGGTTCGGTTATTTCGGTTTTCGGTTACGTTCGGTTATGTCTTTTACTATCCATTCGGTTAGTAACAGTTTTCGGTTCGGTTTCGGTTCGGTTACCATTCGGTTCGGTTCGGTATGGTTATCAAAATTAATAACCGTTTGGTAACCGAAATCTTTCGGTTATTTTCGGTTAACCGAATGGTTTCGGTTATTTTCGGTTATTTTCGGTTATTTTTGGTTATTTTCGGTTATTTTCGGTTAAATTTCAAATATTTTCGGTTATTTTCGGTTATTTCGGTTAAATTTCAAAATATTTCGGTTATTTCGGTTAAATTTCAGAAATATTTCGGTTAGTTTCGGTTATTTCGGTTAGTTTCGGTTATTTCGGTTCGGTTAGTTTCGGTTATATTTCGGTTATTTCGGTTAATTAGGGGAAATAAACATATATATATATATATTTTTTTTTTTGATATCCATGGATACCCATTGGTTATCGGTTAATAACCATTCGGTTATCATAACCAATGGATATCAAAAATAAAAACCATTCGGTTATTGTGAAATAACCATAACCTAACCGAACCATTAATTTCGGTTCGGTTCGGTTCGGTTCCATTCGGTTCGGTTATTATGCCCAGGCCTAGTGGAGGCTATCGCTGGACGTGCCGGGATATCTGGGATCCAGGGCTCACTCCATACTCTAGTATTGAGCCCCGACCCGATAGTCTTTCTTAACCCCATCTTCAACAGATGTTTCGCAGCTAGAATACTACGCCATCCATAGGATGGTGAGTAAACCCTCCGATCTTCCAAAGGGCATGCTTGTCTATAATATCTACCTCGAAGAACTCGTGCCAGTAAGGATGAGGGGTATTGGATAAGGCGCCATAACTGTTTTGCTAGGAGGGCAAGGTTAAAGTCATGTAAGTCCCGGAAACCCAAACCTCCCAAATCTTGGGGAGTGCAAATTTTATCCCATGCGATCCAATGGATCCCTCTACTATTTTGCTTTGAGCTCCACCAGAAATTAGCAATGGCACTTTTCAACTTATCCGTAATGCATTGCGGAAGAAGGTAACATGACATAACGTAGGTTGGTAGAGCTTGTGCCACAGATTTGATTTGAATTTCCTTTCCCCCTTTGGAAAGGAGTCTTGCAGACCAGTTGTTAACCCGGTTGTTAAGGCGATCATGCACAAAGGAGAAAACTTTTTTCTTCGAGCCACAAATTTGTTCTGGTAATCCCAGATACATACCCATGCCCCCTTCTGTCGTTATTCCAATCGCAGTATTTATCCCTCTTTTAACTTCTTGTTCTACTCTGTTCCCAAACATAATTGATGATCTAGATGAATCATCTAGATGATGTTTGTTTCTATTTTTGTTATTCATTTGGATGATTCATCTAAATGAATATATGTTTGTTTGTTCATTTTAATGTAAATGTACATCTTCATTATTAATAAAAAATGTCTAAATTGCCCATGTTTCTTATTTAGTCATGATCTTAATTATATTAGTTTTACAACATGATCTTAATCATATAAGTTTCTAAATTCATGAAATATAATATTTTTATAAGAAATTTCATCATATAATTGATAAAAAAAATTATAAATTCATAAAATTTGAAATCATCATAAATACATATAAATTTGAAATCACCAAAAAATACAAATATGATTCATATATGATGTATATACTCTGTTTTTGCTCTGTTTCAAATACCATCAAATACCCGTGGAATGTGTTATCTCCCCCCTAAGCCTTGCAACATTCTTATCAATTAGAGATTGCCACAAATGAACAAGTTTTGACAGTAAACTTGCAACCTCGAACGCTAATACACCGAGCACCACCTTCTCTTTATGACCTTCGTGTTTCTTTGGAAATCTCCACAGATTACGAAACCAAGTCTCTGAAACCATCCTCTCTCAACGTTCTTATCACTTAAAAATCTAAATGTTTCCTGCAAAACCAGAAAAAAACATAGCCATATTCAACAAATTTTTCTGTGCAATTGATAACTATAAATCATAATCATTGTACTAACCAAAATGTGTTTGCTTAGCCTAACAATCTAGTTCTCGAGAACTCAAAACAGAGAGAAATTGTCTTGAATCCACAATCTAAAGGCAACAGATCAGAATCTAGAACATTGCCACATTCAAGAGGAATTTTCTCGGAAATATCAACCAATCAAGTCAAATACAATGAACAACTAGGAAAAATTAAGCCAAAACTGGGACTCTAAGCTTAAGAGTACCAGTAAAATCTTATGCAAACTCATAAGAATAAATCAAAAAGAGAAGAATCCATAGATTTCATCCGCTCTAAACCTAATTTTAATGAAACCAGAATAAGAAGAAACTATTACCTTACTGTTCATCTCTTCAACGAGCTTCTTCAACAAGCTTCTGCAGCACAACGTAAGTCAAATGAAATGTAAGGAGAGATATACAAACATAAGAAGAAATATTGAAAACATAACAAAGAAGAAACTTACAAGAGCCGTTGCTCTTCTTTAAGTTCTGATGCTCTTCTTTAACAAGTCCATTTTGTATTCTGCAAAAACAAAACATTCTCATGCATATTCACTCAAAATAAGAACCATAACTTGAAAAAAAACAAGAGACTGAACCCCGTCAACCCATCTCTGCCTGTGAATCTTGCTCTTGCACTTGAACTCCAAAAGGCCTTGTCCGGTTTTCAGACCAAAGTACACTTCTTTTGAATTTTCCCTCTCTTTCCTGTAAGACCAAGCTGATTTCTCATCGCAGACTCCATAGACAACGCCTTCAAAAAGAAATAACAGGTTCAGAATGTCTCTCTTTCAGGTAAATTATCTTAACTTAAAAATTCGAAAATGCTTACATTTGATCTTCTTGGAGAATGCCCCTCCAACATGTTTGCTTTTGAGTTTGATCATTACCTGCAAAATCATAAGTAGCATAATAAACATTCGATCAGAAGTGAACTGAGATGTATTGTGTGTTACGGGGTACTAATAAAATCTGTTGTACCTGAGACTTCTTGTTGATATAGACACATACACGCTTAGTTCGCTGCACTCTTGAATGGCTGAAGCAAGATGTGCATCTTCTTGAATGTCAGCTTAATGCAGGAAACTGCCAAGGCATTTCAACTTCAAACCAAGCATAAGCAAACTTTACAAAGGCAACAAAACATATCATATTACCACATAAGTGGAAGGTTTGAAGCAGGAGAGGCACCACATCCTCTGAATCCCACTTCTTCACCGATGTGGCCAACCTTTTCCCTGAAAGGTCTCAACCATTAAAGATTCAAGTAAACCCATCAGAGTAAAATCAAGTAACATCTCCATCAAAGTGCATAAACAAACCCAGAAGACTAAAATCCAAAAGCTAAAGAGCTAAAAAAAACCAGAATGCAAGTCACATAGATTCACCCATAAGACACTAAGGTGGTGAATCTGACCTAAGACAAACTGAAATCGGTAGAAGAAGCTCACCGGAGTGAAAATTTGAAGAAAAAACTAAGAGAGAGAGAGAGAGGTAGCTCACCAGAGTGAGAAGCCGCTGGAGGGAAGTCGTCTGAGAGAAGCCAACGGAGAGAGATGTGTCGCCGGCGTCAGGGAAGAGAAGAGTCGAGTCGAGAAGAAAAGAGAAGAGCCGAAGAAGAGCAGAGAATCGCAATTTAGATTTAGGTTTCAGATTGTAATTGTTTTATTTCGTCAGGGGTATTTTTGTCTTTTTATTTTTTTTGACTGAGTTGCTTCATCCAGATGAGCCAAGTTGGAGCAGTCAGATGAACCATAAATTTTGTTCATAATTTTTAAAGCTCAGTGAGATGGATCATCTGGATGATGATCATTTTATGCCCTAAACAAACATCATTTGTCATCTTCACCCAGATGATCCATCTGGATGGACAACCAAACAAGCCCTATACTGACGAGAATCAAACTAAGGAGCTCAAAATCAGTCTTTGGCTTTTCTTCGGTAGATAACTGCATTTAGACACCGTTTGTGGATGTACTGAAATTTCAAAATTTGTTTATGCTTTCATGTTTTTTTTGTTTTGCCATTGAACCAATACCATTTAGATAAGTTTTATAATCTTGTAAAACCAGAACGTTTTCATTTTTAATGAAATATTTACATTCTTAACAAAAAAAAAGACGCACAATCTTTGGATGGCTCAAGAACTTACTACAAGCCCAAGACCTATTTCGTAGAGAGACATGATTTATATCATGTGACTTATTTTCGGTTTATAGTATCGTTCAGTTCAGCAAAACATATATTATATGGGTTTGGATGATATGTACTTTTTCACGTTTTCACGTTTTCAAAACGTGATTCTGCCAAGTACATACCATTCACAATAATAAGTCTGGAATAATAAAAAAGTAAAAATTAACAAGCTATTTTTCAATCTATCTCACACGTTTTAACTAGTTTATACAAAACTTTATTCATCTAATAAATAGTAACATCCTTTTGGCGTTTTAAGTTTATTCAGTTATAAATTTTCTTGTCTTATTGATTATTATTCAGCTATTCTACCATTCTGCTATTCAGCTGATATACCAATTAAATCCATAAATGAAAAACACTAACTTTCATTACATTAACAAAAACGAGAACATTTATCAAAAGAAAAAGAAAAAGAAAACAGAAACAGAACACACATGTGTGTATAATAGCATTCATGGATTATTTGTGGTACGAATAATTTCAAATGATATTTTGTTTGTTTGTGTTTACTAAATAAATATAGAGTTTATATCTGAAAAACATAATATTTTTTTACACATTTTTTAAAACTTGTAAACAATGAACGCGAACAAAAAAACTTCCATTGTCTGAGCTAAGAGTGGACCACAACAACAACAATAAAAAATTAAAATAATTTTTTATTTTTTTGATAATCAGGAAGATTTTGGCCGAAACCCGTACATCCCTTACGCCCAAACTAGCCTTTAATAATTTTACTCATCCCATCTGCCATTCAATCCTATGACTTTTTGGATTACCCAAATATATCTTATCAGTTGAGCTATCGACCTCTCGTAAAAATGATATTTTTATCTCGTCAACAATATTTAACATACAATTAGGATTTAGATTTGTAACAGTGAACATGATTTACATACTATGCTAGTGCTATATATTGACAACCTTGTTTTTTATTTGCTTCAAATTTGTAAAAGATGTTTAGAAGCGTTAAAATGTTTATGTTTTAAGTATTTAACTGTTTTTTAGCTTCAGCCAATAACATGAATGCGTAAATCTAAGGCCAAGAGATACCAAATACTACAACAAAAAGCAAGACAGAAAAATTGTTTTTATATTGTACGATATACATAATTTTTGATATCGTGGCACAAGGAATGAAACTTTTGGTTATCGTGAGCTCGTAGTCAAATGGGTATCAAACAATTAATATAAGCGAATATCAACTATAAAAACATTTAAATAAAAGACAAAAAAAAACTTTGTTTGTTTTTTTTTTTTCCGAGTTACTATACTAACACACCTGTACATTGCAAAAACCTCCGGGGAATCACCACCACACACACGAAAATCTTTAACTCTCACACTCCAAAAAGCTTCACATGATCAAAGACAAAAAAAACTTTTCATATCATATTGTGAGCCCTACTTCCACTTCCTCCGCCGTAAGACGCCGCACCAATGGGGGTCAAACAGTGATCAACATCATCATTTCTCATCACTTCGCTATTACAAAACTTATCGACGATTCTCTCGCTCGGTCTCGCTACAAGATTCTCCCAAGCCTCGTCTGCTTCTTCTCCGTTGCGTCTCAAGAACACTTCCGTCGCGTCCACACGGTGCATAGACAACTTCCACTTCTTGCTCAGACGTTGAATCTTTAGTAACTGTCGACAAGCTAGTATCTCTGTGTTCTCTTTGATCTTTTTAACCGCTACGTCAAGCATCTTCCTTTGCGTGGCACGGTCTACTAAAGATTCGTAACGTAAGTACTCGTTAAGCTCCGGGACTCCGATAGCTCTTCGTATGCCGACGGAATAATCCGCTTTCGGATTGTATATTTCTCTTACTTCTTCGAGTAGTCCTGCTTCCATCATACGATCGACACGTTTTGAGACGAAGGAGTTAAGAACCGGTAAGGAAACGTCGACCCAAATGAAACAGCATTGGTAGTTGTTTAACAAGAATCCAGACGAATGATTCGCAAGTGATTCGATGTACGAGTTTGATCCACCGGCTACTATAGGAAGCTTGTGGTTTGCTGAGAGTGTTGAGATTTCTTGTGACGCAAGTCGGCTGAAATCGGTGGCCGTTAGGTTTCCGGCTTCGGAGTCGAACACTCCGAGCAAGTGGTGAGGCACGCCTCGGCATTCTTGAGGTGTGACTTTGTTTGTAAGTACGTCAAGGCCCTTGTAAAGTTGGATCTTGTCGGAGTTTATGATCTCTCCACGAAAACGAGTTGCTAGGTCGATGGCTAGACGGGTCTTACCGGATCCTGTAGCTCCCATCACGAAGACGACTTTTTCTTGGGAACGGAGGAAAGAGTTGACTTTGACTATGGAGAGTTTGTTCTTGAAGCTCAAGATTGGTTGTACCTGTTTCAGTGCTGAGATTGAGAACTTCATGATGAATTGACTTTTTCGGTGGGAGAACAAAAAATACGTTTTGTTGTTTTGTCCTTTTGTGAGACCACCTCAACGAGTCGTGTGAATCGTCAAAAATACTTACAACTTTTGCGTAGAAAGATCAGACTTGAAAGAGAGAGTGAGAGAAAAATTGTGAAAGGTAGAAAATGCTTTGCAAGTTTATACGTTTGGAGTTATAAGGAAACTATATATATAGACATAGTCAGAGCCGTGTTTTCTTTGACTCAAACGAAGCATTAGCCTAAGACCTTATTAAAATATATTTTAGAGGCTCCATCTAGGCCTGGACATAATATCCGGAATTGAAAAACTGAATCGAATTAGAAGGTATCGAACCGAACGGAATAGTTATAAGTATCCGAATGGTTTTTCTTATAAAATATTTCGGATATCCGAACCGAACTGGAACCGGAATCAAACCAAAACCCGAACGGATACCCGAAATATACGAAATACAATTATATATCTAAAAATATTATTGTATCTTTAGGTTTGAAATAACCAAAATACTAAAAATTACAATTATAAACCGAATATATTAGTTATGTTTAGACCGAAATAACCAAAATACTCGAAATATTCGAAAATCTTTAGTTATATTTGTCAAAAATAAATAATTTTTGCAAAATTTAACCAAATTTTATTTAAATTAAATATTTTTTTTTGTTTTTTCGAGAATTGAGATAAATTCCGGATACCCGAAACCCGATCTGAACCCAGACGGAACCGAACCAAACCCGATCTGAAAAAAAAAATACCCGAATAGATCCTAAACTTCTAAAATTTAGATACCCAAAAGAACTGACCCGAACCCAAACGGATACCCGAATGCCCAAACCTAGCCTCATCTATAGAACATCCGCCTAGTAATTTCACAACTAAACATTTAACTAAAAAGAAATCCCCTTATAGTTTGTTCTTCTTCTGTCTATTCAAATACAAGTTCAAGCATGCTTAGTTATGTTTTAACTATTTTTTTTAAAAAAATGTCCGAAATATTAGTACTAATTTATTATTTTTCAACTGGTCCAATAGGACTTTAACATTTTACTGTCCCTATATGGATGACTTAAAATCTAAATTTGCATATTGTATAGGTAAAAATGAATTAACTCCAATCATTTTTTTTTTCGACGAAAACTCCAATCATCTTATTTTAAAGGAGCTTCTTTGTTAAAAAAAAAAAAATTGCTTAAGATATCTCTGAAGCACTAGCCAGGTTTTATTTTATTTTAATACATCGCCACATGAATGCTCAACAAATCATATTTTTATCCTTAATTTCATTTGATTAAGTTTTAGTTACTTTTTTGTAATTTATGAAACTATAATATTTACAATTTAAGTTGTCAAAAAATATTAAAAACAAAAAGTTGTCAACAAATATTACACATTAAAGTTTGGTAAAAAAAATAAAAATATTTACACATTAATGTGAATAAGAAAATAAATAGAGATTGTACCCTCTCTTTTTTGTTGTGGGTCATTCTCGCCGTCCTCGTCGAATCTTAAACACGTGTGTACCTGTTACCCTGTCCGAATACGGATAATGTTCTGTTTAGATCCAATGCATAAGATACACACAGAGCTAAGATTGAGATATATACGAAAATGTTCAAAAGAAAAAAGATTGAAATATATAGTCACATTAGTACACATACTCATGTGAATATATGTCACCATGTTTTTGTTTTTTTTTGTCGCATTATCCCCATGTAATCATATGTATCCTCTATAAATTCAAAAGAGGAATTAGAGAGAAAATTTTGATTTTTATTATATACACAAACAAACAAGAAAGACGGTGTTATCTTCCGTCATAATTTGGAGGCTTTACGTCATATCGGACGCAAAGCTGTTTACAAGCTAGTGTGGGACACCACGAAAATGATAAAATCAATCAAGATTTTAATAATAATTTAGCCACACATATTTTATCATCTTATTGTATATATATACTCCATATCTTATTGTAGTATATTATTGTCACACGAGCGGGAAAATTAAATAACGCTGTTCCACCTCAATCTGTGGCCAGTATGTAGAGAGGTGACGGTTACTTAGAGAAATACCAACTCTCTATTTTGTGTTTTGTGTTTTNTTTTTTTTTTTTGAATCGCCGAGGTTCTGGGCCCGTACATCTTCGGAGCGGAGTCTAAACTATGTTAAAGTCACTCATTTGGAGGAGACCCCTCCCAACGGAAATCGAACCCAAAACCGGTAGGAGAGGCACATACCCACTCCTTCTTAACCACTAGGTCAATTCAACGTTGGTATTTTGTGTTTATTTAGTAAAAAAGAAAACATTAGTATTGTAGTTTCTACTTTCTACCCATGTAGCGATAAATTTCAGTTGTCATCAACCAATTTATGCTTCTTCTTTTTTTTGCTATCTTTTGTTGTAGTGATTTAAGCTTTTACCATTTAAATAGTAAATAAAAAGTAGTCAAGAAAGAATTTGCATAAATTGAAAAAACAAATTGTCGATAGGAATAAGTTTTTCTTATGATTTGCCATCAGTTTTTTATTGGAGGCAGTGAATCTATTTATGAACAAAACAAAATTCTAAAACATCTAATGATTTGAAATGGAGGGAATACAAAAAAAATATATATATCTATGATTAGTCAAATCAAACAGATAATTAGTGGTTTAAAATTAGGATTCCAAGGCTCTCAGTGAGTATTTAATTATTAATTTATTCTCACTTTGTTCTTTGATTCTATCCGTAGAATGAAACAACGTTGCCTACAATTTGGGTGGACTTGATATTTTCGGTAATCAGTGGAAAACGAAAATTTAATTTTCCGTTTAGTGGGTTCTGATGCTTTATTATACTGTTCCATGATTTTTTTCTGATTAACTGCTTTTTCTTTATATAAAAAATTGATTAAATGCTTTTACATAGAAGTAATATAAATTATGGCTAAAGACAAAAACAAAACTGGACCTGAATAACATAAATAAAGACTTAATTGCATATATTATCACTTAATTTAACTTTCATTAGTATTTTAATATTTTTTTAAAGTATTAAAAATATTTGTCACTTTTTTAGTGAAAAAATGATTTTACCATTTTTATTGCTACATCTTGTACTTTCCATCATCGTACTCGCCGTATGGTACATAAGTAAATTTGGATTGAACAGTAAAATAAGTGCTATTTTTTACTGCATTTTTAAAAAGTGACAAAAAATTAATAAATCTTCAAATAAGTGATAGTTTTTGCAAAATCTTCCATAAATAAATCACAATCACGTCATAATTTCTCTTAATTTCAATTAGTGACATTTTGAGGAAAAAAACAGAATATAACCAATATTTTACACTCGAGAAGCCACAGCCTATCTTGAAATAAAAACATAACAATGCTGCGTCAGTGACCACTGACCACTGTAACCGAAAAAAGTGACAAGGTGAAAACTGGTCAAACCACTAGTTAAAAGATCAGTTATATCATATTTTTACAAAAAAAAAACAATAATGATAATTTGATCAAAGAACAAAAAAAAAGAGTACATCGTTGGCATGTGCCGTGATAGTGACATTGGCTCTGATTCTGTTTGTTTTTAGTTTTTTACCTGTTAAAATTAAAATTAAATAATGATAATGATAATTTGATCAAAAGTATTGGGATTATGTAGAGATTAATGGTCCATGTCCTTTAATCTCTAGGGAGTGTGTGAAGATTGTCCCACATCGGAAGTGGAAATAGACATTGAGTAATATATAAGGGACTTGGGCCAATCCACTCATTGCCGATTGATTTTGAGTTGGAAGCCCATAAAACTTAACATGGTATCAGAGCGCGAACACACACTTCCCGTAATCCGGCCCAGAAGAAGGCCCGACCGCCCCGACCCGAGAATTGATGGTCTGTCGAGATTAATGGCTAGAAGAGTCATTATCTCGAGGGGAGATATTGGGATTATGTAGAGATTAATGGGTCATGTGCCTTAATCTCTAGGAAGTGTGTGAAGATTGTCCCACATCGGAAGTGAAAATAGACATTGAGTAATATATAAGAGACTTGGGCCAATCCACTCATTGCCAATTGGTTTTGAGTTGGAAGCCCAAAAAACTTAACATTTTTTACTTGAAGCTCAACTTTGTTTTTTTGGTTGCAAAGATCAGTCGATCTGTTTTTTTTTTTTATATGGCTGTGGATGTCGCCATATCCAACATAACTAGAGATGAAATCACTCTTTTAAGTGTTACATCTAAAGTGTTTGAATTGTTCTCAATTACACACCTTGTTGGTGTTGCTTCAAATGAGTTTCATTATCCACCTTTGTAAGTTATTTAAATTGCTTTTCATCTATGATCTGTTGTTAAGTTGTAACGATTAAAAAGAATATTCAAAAAAAAAAAAAAGCATTAACGCATCATACTTCTCAAAGTCCCATGCCACAAACACGCCATATTCTATATCATATTCTTTGAGTTTGCGGTTGCTATGTTCTTGTGACGTTTCTGTTGGATGATGTACAAATTGTTCAGCTGTAGTTGTGTGTATTTCTGGATTGTAAGAGCATAAGCTATATATTACCGCCAATGGTATTGATTTTTTCCTGAATAGATAATAAATCATAAACATACCAATGCACACTCCTGTGAAGTAGTTCGCTAGGCTCAGCCAAAGCCACTATCGCGAAATATACCTTTAGAATAAATTCTTTTTTACTCTTTATGATTATATATTCAGTAATTTTTATTTATTTTTTAAATCTGTTTTAACTATATAATAAATAACTAGGATTTAACCCGCGCTAATTATAGCGCGGAGTAATTTTAAAAAAAAAAGTTTTAAAATTTAAGAAAATTGTTTTATCTGAATTTTACAATATAATTAACTAATGATTATAGATAAAACTGTCAATTTGTAATAATTTGTCTATTTAACCTGTTTTGCAGTGAACAAAAATATTATTCGGGTTAACCCGCAAAAACTTATAATATTGAAAACATAACTCTAATATGCACCGTTAAATGATTCTAGTTTTTGTGGTTAGTCTACGAACTCTTATAAAAAAAAGTTTTCTTGTGTTTAACTTCTTATAAAATTAGTAAAATATTTTTTAACTTTTGTTTTGATATATATTCAAATATAATATAATAAATTATAGTGAA
>PKML01067542.1:38191-49145 GCA_002933935.1 Eutrema yunnanense | reverse complement strand
AAATTAATAACACAAATAATTTGCTATCTATGTAAAACAAACTGCTATAGGTATAACCCAATTATAATACAAATCCAATGCTATAGAAAATAAAATACCAAACGCTATTATTAATTAGTTTTAATAACAATTATCAAACGTTATTATAAATATTAACAACTGCAGAGAAAAGAACGCTATCGTTCTTTAATTAACTATAGCGTACGTCAAGTCCGCTATCTAAAGTGCCCGACCTACAATGACGGGCGCTGTCAGAGCGTTTTAGGAAACGCTATGGTAGTTGAATCATAGCATTTAACAGCCGCTATTAATACCCACATTTCTTGTAGTGTTTCCATGTCTGAGTAGATCCACTTTAGGTTCAGGGTTCTCATAAGGGTTTTCTCTGAATGCTAGGTTGATTAGTTGATTAGGATTCACCATCTGAATTAGTTTTTTGCCTTAGGTTGTGTTCAAATCTTGTTCTAGATTAGCTACCTAGAACTTAGATTTTAGGATAATTGATTAGGCACGACAGTGAGATTAATTACCTGATAGAATTTAGGGTGAGCAAAATAACTATTCGCAAAGAGATTTGGTTTAGTTGTTTTGTGAACAAATCAAACTTGAACTAAAAGCTGGTTTAGACTTTAGGATTCGCAAAGAGATTTGGAAATGAGTATGAGACGGAACAGAACGGAACGAGAGCTATCCCTATCCTTAGCCATGACCACTAAATTCATCTTTATAATAATCTTAAAAGATTCAAAAACCATCGTGATGTAAGATTGGAATCCACCAACTCAAGTGATCACAAGGTGCCGAGAGTTGACAGGCTTTGATGGATCCAAGATCGCCACTTAAAGGCGCGGAAAGCCTTTGAGATAAGACCACAAACCTAGCCTCAAGGAATCCACGCAAGAGACTGAGATTCACACGTTTTCTATGCTAAGGAATCCACCTAAGTTTAGAGAAACACAAGAGAGAACAAGCGTAGAAGCTTAAAGAGATTAACTCGATATTTTTGATTGATTAAAAGATCTGATTAATTCATGAATACAAAGGGGCTTTATACAGCCAAAGGTAAAACCAAATCTAACTAGGAAATAGATGCTAGAAAAAGGAAAGAATTATCTGTCAAATAAAAAAAAAGAAAAACTAAGGTTCCTTGTATCTAGACAGCTTGAGCATGAAGTTGTGGACTCTTGGGAGTCACTTTCACGTGTAGAAGGTCTCCAAGTCGTGGTCTAAGCTTGATTCCTTATGGTTAGACCGAAAACCTTCAAGAGAGGCCCATATGTCCTTATTGGGTCATTGGATTGATTGCAGGTTTGTGGTCTTGTTTGAGCTGGTACTCCTTGAGTCTCTACGATTCTGAGATTTTGAGAGGCTCATCAAGATGGGCCATGGTGGCTCAAGGTTGGGCTGCATCATCTTGGGCTCGTGGTCATCACCTTTTGGTTCGATGACTGCATCATACCCTCCTTTTGAGAAAGTTTTGTCCTCAAAACTTGTTCTTGCGATCTCGTGTTGTCGTATGAATGTGGTTGGACTCCCTCTGCTTTTTTTTCTTTATCAATGGTAAGTGGTAATGGAAAACATGGAGAACCCTTTTGTGGATCTGGCGGTTTTGGCTCCTTGATCAATAAGGTAGTGGATGTCTTCGATTTTGGTGTTGCTTGCGGTGAACACTTGCAGATTGGTTTTATTCCATAGCACTCCTTGATCTCTTGAGGAAAATCTCTAGGTATGTATCCCTCGTCCATGAGCAGCTTGAGCTCTTCCCAACTGTTGATGGCTGGTTCGTTGTAGTACCAACGTTCTTCTTCTTATACATTCCAACATGTTGCGGCTTCACCTCGTAGTTGATTGATGACTATAGGTAGTCTCTCATGTTCTGGTAGTCGGTTGTGAAAAATACAACTATCCATGTGTGAGGTTCAAGCTAGATAAGCTTCGGGACCATATCCTCCTTGAAAGACTTTAGGTCGTAGCATTTAAAACAGAAGTTTTTTTTTTAAACAGATAAATCGAAAAAAGTTAGAAACAAATCGAAACAATTTTTTTTTTAATTTCGTTTGAAGAAAGAAACAAAGTAAAAATTTAAGAAAAACAAAGAAAACTATTTTTATGGGTTTTAAAAAGTTTATAAAAATCAAAGAACAGAAAAAAAAACTAAATATGTTTTTTTTGTTTTTTTAAGGATTTTTTTATTGGAAAAAGAAAAAAAAAGTAAAAAAAAAAAAAAAAAAAGATAGGAGCTTTTAGGTTTGATACCAAATGACGTAAGATTGAAATCCACCAATCAAAGTGATCACAAGATGCCGAGAGTTGGCAAGCTTTGATGGATCAAAGATCGCCACTCAAAGGTGTGGAAAGCCTTTGAGATAAGACCATAAACCTAGCCTCAAAGAATCCACGCAAGAGATTGAGATTCACACGTTTCCTAAGCTAAGGAATGCACCTAAGTTTAGAGAAACACAAGAGAGAACAAGCGTAGAAGGTTAAACAGATTAACTCGATATTTTTGATTGATTAAAATGTATGATTAATTCATGACTAAAAGGGGTTTTATATAGCCAAAGGTAAAACCAAATCTAACTAGAGAATAGATGCTAGAAAAAAGAAAGAATTATATGTAAAAAAAGAAAGAAGGAAAAACTAAAATCAGTTCAGAAAAAGGAAAAAACAAAGAAAAGAAAAATCATTTTCCTTTTCTGAAAAGGAAATCTATTTTTCCTTTTGTGAAAATAAAATCTATTTTTCCCATCTCGTAGAAGTCCTCGTCGTTGTGGACGTGGTGGTTCAAAGGAGGTTTAGTAGATAAAAATGGTTATATAAAATTAAGATTCAAGTCTTTGTAACACAGCATCTTAATTAATTAATAGAAGGGGGTGCTTTGAATAAAGTAGTAATTTATAAAAATTCTTTTTTTTTGATTTCATGTTATAATGGAAGGTGGTGCTTTAAATCCAACAGCATCCTTATTATTTTAAAATTTTAAACATTAAATTCGAAAAGGTGTTTTCTAAAAAGTATAAATGTGCAAATTATTTTTATTCTTTATATAAACCGATGTTAAATTAATGGAAATTTATAATTTTTTCTAAAATCTAACTTCGACTTATCGGATAATTAAAAAGCTAAACACGTTTTTTTTTTTTTGGAGAAAAAAGGAAAATGACCTCTTTTCCTTTTTCTAGTAGACAAATGTTGAGGTTTAATCCTATAAATATCATCAGATCCTTTGTTCAATCGAGAAAGCAAAAAACCTAAAATTATCATCAGATCCCTTGTTCAATCGAGAGAGCAAAAAACCTAAGGGAAAGATTTCGATCGTAGCTTAGGGCACATGACTGGGATGGATACGGAAGTGAAGCTTCCAAGGCCGACGCGAGTGAAGAACATGACTCCGGCGCCGGTGCAAATCACCGCCGAGCAAATTTTAAGGGAAGCTCGAGAGAGGCAAGAGGCTGAGATCTGGGGGCCTAAGCAGAAGATTACAGATTCGACAGAGCTTTTCGACTACAGACTCAGACGTCGGAAGGAGTTTGAGGACCAGATCCGCAGCAGAAGAAGTAACATCCAAATATTATGCAAAACAACAAGAGAGGAAGGACCTATTGATAACTACAGCTTCCAGTCACTTCTTCTTGCGTAAAAATGTTGCACTTCCTACTTCTTTCAAAAACAGAATTTTTCTGTCATTCCCCAGACTTCAAATTTTCTGTGGGCTCGGAATGGCATAATTCTCACAAACGAACCATGGATGCCTCATAAGTATTTCGACCAACCTAGACTCTTTTTAGGCTTTTGTTTCCACCATCTCCGGCGTTTTTGCACATATCTGTATATAAGTCACAAAGAGAGTTGCATGAGGTTTGAACAAAGGTTAAGTTTCGGGTGGGGTACCAACTAAAGATGAGCTGGCCATTCATGTACAACAAAGAGTGGTAAAAGGTAAAAGTACGTCATGAATGTATGGTTCGTTATCTTCGCCTAAACCTTTGATGAGAAAATTAAGTCAAGATTAAGTCCAAATAAAATAGAGCTAGCATATTCCATCATAAAGAATCTCTACGGTCTAAATTCCTCTCGGGATTTTGCATTAACAGAAACTCTAGCTACCGCCTAGTCTAGAACCAAGTTACGAAAGAGCATGTTACCAGGAGATAGCTGATATGCTTGGTTTTTACCGTTTTCTAACACATGTTTTGATGTTTCTTTTGATTATTGTATCGAGTCAAAGTCCGTTTTTAGAGTCTTTTAGTCCTTTATTTAGTTATCTCAGGTAAAAAGGCGTTTACAGAAGAAAATTGAGTTTTGTGGGCAAAAACGCATTGAACGGTACAAAAAGAGTAAGAATCGATTGATGCAACACCATCAGAAGAACCAGAATCGATCGATGCAAGAAATGCATCGATCGATGGAGCATGCCCAGAAGAACCAAAATCGATCGATGCACAAGTGGAGTCTATTAATGAATCACCCTCTGAAGAACTAGAATCGATCGATGCAAGGAGTGCATCGATCGATGGAGCATGCCCATAAGAACCAGAATTGATCGATGCAAGGAGTGCATCGATCGATTGAGCATGCCCCGAAAGTCCAAAATCGATCGACGCAAGTCGACGAGAAGGAAAATGAAATTTCTGATTTTTCTGTTTTGCCCCGGAAACTGCCTATTCTGACCTAATTCGCCCAGAACCCTATTTATACTTTATTCTCAGCCACTTTTTACGCTATCTCTCTTTTGACGGCTCTCTATTCTACTCAGTGTTTGGCTATTGATTTTGTAAGCAAGGAGAAGAATCTCTGCAACTATTGAGAAGAATTCTAAACCCTTTCATCTCTTTCATTATTATTATGAGTTTCTCTCTATCTCCTTGCTTGTTCTCCATTGCCATGTCCGAGTAGTCTCATAGTTAGGTTTAGGGTTTCAACGGGATCCATGAATCATTGAATTAGACACAAATAGGGATTTATCTTTTGTGGTTTTCGCTTAATGTTGTGTTTATTGCTTAGGCTTAAGTTGACCGCTTAGTCTCTGAACTAGGGCTTAATCTATACCACATAAGTGTCGTAGGTTGCTAGAAAGAACATAAGCGAGCGAAATGTCCTTAGCCTGCGGAAGTTGATGTTAAGGCGATTCGTGAACATATTGAACCCGCTCATTAATGCTGATTAGAATTCTATGTAAACGGAAGTTAGGATTTTAGGTTGCTAGGTTTAGTAATCAATGCCACGGAAGTGGATTGGTTAGATATTTATGTTTGAGTTAGAAACTTGTGTTTAGTCATTCCCTGAATAGTTTTCTGATTTGTGATCTCTGGATTTCTGAGAATAAACGCTTGACCTAACGTTTTTCCTTTATTGAATTTACATCGTTTTAATTGCTTTCGTTACTTTTCCAAAACCAACCATATTCTTATCTTAGCTTAGTTTCATAATTGTGAGAATTGTAGTGTCACCTTGATCTCAGTGGATTTGATCGTAAAGTACTGCATTGACAACCGTTACGATTGCGGTAGTGTACACTTTAGTTAATTGACTACGTGGTAAAACACCTAAATCAATAGCGTAGAAGCACACTGGTCGGTAATCGTCATGGATTCCTTTCATCATTCCCTCAAAACGTATTCCTACGCTTTTCGAAAAACTTGAAATTTTTTAAGAAAAACGTCAAAAATGCAAAATACAAACACAAATGAAAGAAGTGGTGGTTAGCTAAGTCAAATCGCCTGATTCAAAGTCTTGTGGGAAGCTAACTCAATTCTCCAAAACTACCATGAAGACTCCAAAACTCCAATAGTACCTAAGATAGAACTCTAAAATGCACAAAAACACTCTAGGACCTATCATGAATGCATTTGACTCCTAAGAAGACTAAAATGCCAATGTTAAGACAATAACTACATGCAAAACACTAGAAATCTATATAAATTGAATGCTAAAAACATGTAAAATATGTACACATCAATTCCCCCAAACTTAAACCTTTGCTTGTCCTCAAGAAACTAGACCAAGAGAGAGAGAAATGAAAGAGGGGGTTTAAATCCGAGAATATCAACAAAAGAATTCGAGTTAATGCCCTTGATAGGAGTTGTATGATGCACAAACATTCTCTATTTCAAAATATTTAGCCATACTCTTCTCAACACGAAATCGGTCTACACCCTAGCATCCACAAGCATTCCTATCATCCAACTCTTTGACGTTCATTAAGTGGAAACAGTGAATCATGTTTATACAAATCGAGTGAACTCATTTGGCTAAGGAGTAGGTCTTGAGATGAAAATGATCTCAAACAATGTGGGTGTTTCGATGTAAGGGATCCCTCAAGGAAGAATGAACTTTGGCAAAATGCTAAGAGTAAGGAACAACCGATGCATACAAGGATGACTTCCATCTACCCAATTTCCCGGCATGAACTTCGGTCCTACTTCTAAGCCCAAAGTGAAACGATCCTAGCTACCCTTTTCCAATGCGTTTTTGCCTTCTTGTCCCACATCTCTTTCTCATATTTCTTTTCCTTTTGAATACGTAGGGGATTTTCTTCTTAGCCTTATATGAGCAAATGGTTTGGCTTTCACAAGTTTCTTTCCTTAGCTCTTCTTTCGCTTTTTCTTCTAGTATCTTTCATTACATTTCTAGCTTGAGCCATTTTTGCCTTCTTTACTTTATTTTCAAAGCTAGAGACTATTTTCTTATCACTTAGAGCTATCCAAATTTCTTTTTGCCAACCATCTCAATCAATTGCTTATCCCCTTTCTCCTCGTCCTATCTTTTTCCATTTCTCCTCATTCTCTTTCTTTCCAATCAATGACCCAAAACCCAAACCTATCTACCTTAGCCTATTTCTAGCTCAATGATGTGTGAGCTAGTTCTACATGGAAGCTTCTCCTTGTCGTTCCAAACTCAACCCTTTTTGCTAAGTGCATTCGAAATTAGGCCTCACGACACACACTAGTAATGTAGGCTTGAAAGGAGATTCAGGTTAAGGGTGAGGTGAACCATTCCAAAGATGGGAGATGGCTATTTGAGCTAACAAAGAGTGGTAAAAGGGAGAAGATAGCCCAAATATGTATATGGTATCCATGAGTTCAACTTTTCAATGCACAAACATGATAATTATTAGTCAGGATTAAAGTTCAAATAGTAGATAGAGTTGGAGTCAAATCAAAGCATGCTTCAACCAAGACCTAAACTTTCAAAGCGCGAGATCAAAGCATGGATCATCCTTAACTTCGTGATTGCTCAAATGCATCAAAGACCTCCTAACGAGGGCATTAAATCAGGCTCTTAAGTTTATATCCTACATGGATCATTCTCCCAATGCAAGTGAATGCAACCCTATATGCTATGCATCTAGACTCAATCCTATATGAATTGTTTTGCAAAATGCATGAAAAATGCATGTAAGACTGAAATATGTGAAAAAGGAAAATAAGAATCACAAGAAACATGGTCAAATACATGAGCCACTCCCCTAAACTTAAATCACACCGTCCCGGTGTGAAATAAATTTGAAGAAGTGACTCAAAGGAAGCAAACGAAAATGCAAAGATCAAGAAAAGAAAAGTATTTACAATGTTTTGGAGTTTGGTACCTAGAAACGAATGGAAAGAACGAGATGGAACAAAAGGAGGCCATATTCACCACGTCCATTCCTCAAGCCTTTTTCCTTAAGCTCACGACCATAATACCATCAAGATCCTAATCACACTTAGCAAACCCATCAAAAAGAACTACAATTGAAAGAAAAGCAAAAAAAGAAAATATAAACAAAGATAAGCTTGGGTTGTCTCCCAAGAGCACTTTGTTTAGAGTCACTAAGCTTGACTTTGGTTACCCTTTTAGGCGGGTGAGAAGGGAGTGTGAGCACTCCAAGGCGGATCTTTGAGCTCAAGTTTGAGGACCTTGTTCATGATCTCTTGAATTCCGGTTTCACCTTTCTCTTTGAGCTCCGAGGTAAGGGATACTTTGACCTTGGCAAAAGGCTTGGACCGGCCTTTACATTTGATCTTGTATTCGATAACCCCTTCCTCATGCTTCCACGGTGTAAAAGTTATGGTGGAAGGCATGTCTATCACGGACCTATCCCCAAAAAGCTTGCTCGGGATGTTTTTCACCTTAGCCTTGGCCTTTGTTACCCTCTTGGCGTCCTTGTTACCTTCAACCTTGAGAGTCTTCTCAACCTCCACTCTTGCAGCAACCATTGACTCTTCAACCATGCTTCCACCTTTGTATTTAACTAAATTGCTATCATCATTCCCAAAAGTTACCCCCCACCTTGTTCCTCAATGTCCCCATTGAGCTTCAAGGGAACATCTCTAGGGGGAGGTGTACCAACATATGGACCATGGACTAGGATCTCAATTTCCCTAATAGAGGCTTCATAATCATCTATGGGTTTTGATTCATGTGAGAAGATGGCATTGCAAACCTCCTTTTTGCTCCCATTGACCTTACCTTTGAGCTTCTCCATGGGCTTACAAGTGAGGGAACTTTCTTTAGCTTGTCGTTCTTCCAAGTGTTTGATCTTTGAAGACATGGAGTCTAGCTTTTTGTAGGGGTCATCATAAGAGGAGTTGACCTTTGAGTAGTTGTTGAAACATCCCAATCACATCAAAGTCTTGGCCTTCTTGGAAAGTACTTTTGGAGCCGTACCTTTGGTTGCTTTTACCCTCACCAACAAAGTGAACCATCTTTTGAAGAGCATTAAGGAGCTTGTCCATTTTGTCATTGACAGCTTGCATTTCTTTGGTTCTCCTGTGCTCCTCAAGATCACGTGTGGGCCGTGTAGCACGAGCATACCCATCACCATAGTTCTCTTCGCTTTGGGCCATGTTCTCCACAAGTAGCTCGCCTTGATCCATGGTGAGGTTTGTAAAACTCCCTTTGCTAGCCACATTCAAGGTCCATTTGTGCTCTTGATCGATTCCCCAATAGAAGGTGCTAAGAATGGCTCCTCTCTTGAACCCATGGTGGGGACAATCACGTGTGTATCCTTTAAGTCTTCCCCATGCTTCATGAAAGGTCTCATGGACGCCTTGTTTGAAACCCAAAATGGCCTTCCTAGTTTGAACCGTTCTTTGTCTTGGATAGAACTTGTTAAGGAAGATCTTCTTGCAATCATCCCAAGACTTGACCAAGTGAGAGGGTAGTGTTCTCTCCCATTTGTGTGCTTTTTCTCCAAGAGAAAACGGGAACAAGATGAGCTTGATACTCTCGTGAGCCACTCCTCCCATCCTAATTGTGTCACACAACCACTCAAAGGAGTCCAAGTGATCATAGGGGTTCTCCACTTCCATCCCCAAGAATTTAGATTCTTGAATCAACCTAACCAAGGTTGCTTTGATCTCATAAGCTTTGGCTTTAATCGGAGGAGGGCGGATTCCGTACCTCAATCCACGACAAAAAGGAGTATCGAAGCTTCCAACGGTTGGCTCGTCCTTTTGATCTTGGGTTGGACTTGATGCCAACACTTGTGGTCGTGGTATTTCTTGAATGTGTTACATTTTTTGAGGTTTTGGAGCTTGAAAAATGTTACTTCGGTCGTCCATCTCCAACAATTCAAATGACCTTGTCTTCCCAATTCTCTTCTTCTGATTTTGGTACCTTTGAAAGCACAATGGAACTAAGGAAGACAAGTTAGTAACAATAAACAAAACAAAATTCATCATGTCCACAAGATGCATGCACTTAGCTATATGCATTAACATATTGTAAATAAAAGCTTAATCTCAAAAAGAAATAAAATCCTAATGTTGATAGCTAAACCCACTTGGCAACGGCGCCAAATTGATACAAGGATTTTTTTCCTATATCAATTACTCAAAATGCCTAAGTAACATAGAGGTATCAAATCCAAGGGTAGAGTTTAAATGCACCGAGAATACACACTACTTCTTAAGTTAAGCAAACAAGAGATAGTTTTTGTGATTAACAAGCTAATGATTCAAGTTAAAATGTAAACAAGCAAGCAAAAGACTAAAACCGATTAATGCAATGAGATAAAGAGGATCTTTGGGCAATGATATGCTCAATTTAATACCCTAACAGTACTAAAGCAGTTGTTGTAATCTAGATAGGGGTCGAACACAAGGACTCACAAAAATCACTCAATAGATTGTAAAATCAAGCTAAGCTAAACAATTCAGGTTAAGCAGAAAACAGAAAGCAGTAAACGATTTGTATTCAATGGGGAAAAGATAGGTTCAGGGATGTTTCTCAGGAAATCAATGAATGTAAATAAACTAACTAATCAGGGTTCAAGTTAAGCACGGTTCTAGAACTCAAATCACTAAAGTATAGTTAACCAACTGTCGTTGCGAAAACTATCTAAATATAAACTTCAGAATCCCAAATTTCTTTGCAAATCCCTAAGAATAAATCAGCCTTAATTTCAAGTTTAATATGTTCACAAATCAATTAAACCAAATTTCTTTGCGAATAATCAATTTGCTCACCCTAGTTCTATCAGGTAATTAATTGCATTGTTGTGCCTAATCAATTATCCTAAGATCTAAGTTCCAGGTGATCAATCTAGAATTAGCTTTGAGAACAACCTAAGGTGAAGAACTAATTCAGATTATGAACCCTAAATAACTAATAAACCTAACATTCAAAGAAATCCCTTATGAGAATCCCCAAACCTAACAGGAGATCTACTCAGACATGGCAATTGAATCAAAAGACATGTTTGAATAAATCATCAATAGAATAATAACAAAGGGTTCTTGAGATCTGATCTCGGACGAAGGGAAATCAGACTTGCTCAAAACCAAAGTAAAATAAAGCTTAAAAAGGAATAGCCTAAACAATGGCTGAAAACTCCTATTTATAACCTAAAACACGATCTGGGGTCTTCTCGTAATTATCAGAGACTTCTGGACCAAGTTGCAATTCTTCAACTCTTCATTAAGTCGCGATGTCGTGTCTGCTGTGCTGGGTATCGATCGATACCAGGGGG
>PKML01067542.1:21077-37620 GCA_002933935.1 Eutrema yunnanense | reverse complement strand
GATGGTGTTTGCCACCAAATCCCCGGTTCTTCCCTCTCTATGTATCAAAGGATGTAGGCGAATAATGGCATCATAGGAAAATCCTAGCCTCGCTTCCAATCCTTTGTGTGATCATTCCCTCTTAAGTAGAATAATGGGATCGCTGGAAATTTTCCTAACCCTCTACTCAGAAGAAAATCATTTCAATCTTTAATGATTTTATCTATCAACTTATAACAGGGGAGAGAGATACTATAACTAAACACAATGGTTCCTTTATCAGATATGAATGATGAATCAAGCTCTATGAAAACTAACCACATTGATGAAGTGCAAAATTTGGCTCAGGCTTCAGAAGAACTTTGCTGGAGACATGTATGTTTTCTAGTCAACTGGTCAGTCTTTGGATTTTTCATTAGTCGATCTAGAACTGATCCTGTAACACTGTGCACTCAAAAACAAAATCAAATCAATAGGTTCAAGCACAGGTTCATAATCTCCAACAAGTTTTGACTCTATAAAACAGTTTTGACTCGATAAAACAACTGACTCTAAGAAAAATGAAAACAATGTCAGCAGACACCTCCCCCAGACTTGAACAACACTGTCCCCAGTGTTATCTAGCCTAGAGTAGGTGAAATAGAACAAAACAAGAGGATAAACGAAGAGAAACAAGAAATTACCTTGCTGGAACGTCAAGTATCGATCGACACACAACCTGGGTATCGATCGATACCAGGCTTAAATCGACTTGACGTTCTGTAGTTTCGCGATCGGTGTCGATCGATACCAATGGGGTATCGATCGATGCTAAGGCGATTTCGGCTTGCTCCTTCTTCTTCCTGACACAGACTCAAAACAAACGAAAAATAAAAACGAATCAAAAACAGACTCACCAGTGGGTTGCCTCCCACCAAGCGCTTGTTTAACGTCAATAGCTTGACTGAAACGCCCTTTAGGCTGGATAAGAATGGGAGCTTGCACCAAAACAGGCTCCATCACTTGACATTACTAGCTTCAGAGTTCTGCTCAACATGCTGTCCACAAATTCCTGTCCTTTCTCTTTCAGCTCAGAAGTAAGAAGGACTCTGGCCTTGGAGAATGGCTTCAAGGCTCCTTTGCACTTGACCTTATACTCAATCGAATTCCCATCGCACTTCTGAGGTATCAAAGTGACATGGGGATTCTCGACCTTCTTGCTCTTGCCCTTCTTCTTTGTTGCCTTGGCTTTCTTGGCAACTTCCTTGGGAATGCTGATTGGTTCAGCTGAGATGTCTGTGACAGCAGGCTCGTCAGGAGGCTCTTCCAGAATTACAATTGCCAGCGACTCTCCTGTAATAGCCTTGATGCTGGAGGCACGTGTGGGAGCACTCCTAGGGGGAATGGCTTCATAGTAGACATCTCCGTCAATGTAAGAGAAAGAGAGTCTCTTATTAGGCATGTCGATGATCGCACCAGCAGTAGCCATGAACGGTCGTCCCAGGAGAAGAGAAATCTCAGATCCTTTGTTCATCTCCAGAACCTGAAAGTCAGTGGGCACCAGACAATTTCCTAACTGAATAGGCAGAGCATGGATGGTACCGTATGGAGATGAAGTGGAGGAGTTTGCGAACGTGAGAAGCAAGGTAGGGGGTCTTATATCAGCCTTCAGACGTTCAGCAAGTTCCCTCGACATCACATTGACACTAGACCCTGAGTCAACGAAAGATTCTTTGAACTTGACTCCAGAGATAGAGCATGGCACTGTGAATTTCCCTGGGTCTTCCCTCTGTGTCAATTGTCGCGGCTGTAGTGACTTTGGAACTGTTTCCCTGATCACCTCACGAGTTGTCTCAGTTTCTGCCTCTTTCTGCGAGGGGTATCGATCGATACCAGGTAGGGTATCGATCGATGCTTTCGATTTTGAATCGTTCATGGCAGATTCATCTTCCTCAGAAAAAAGTTTATCAAGAGTTTGGGTGAGCAGCATCGCACTGCACTCAGCTTTGATCAACATGACACCCTCCTCAATGCTTACGTTGCTTGAGACTATCTTCTTCACATATCTCTTGAAAGCTGGACACGTCTTGATAGCATCAACAAAAGAGAGCTCCACAACCAACTTATCAAGCATGGCTTTGCATCTTGCATCTTCCCATTCCTTCCTTGTCAGCTGACGAAGTATAGGAAAAGGTGCCTTGGGTGTATAGACTCGTTCTGCAACAGCCTTAGGTGCCACAGTAGAAGTCTCAGCTTGTTCCTCTGAAATCGCCTTAGTATCGACCGATACCAGTGGGGTATCGATCGATACACGGGGTTTTGAAGTATCCCGTTTCAGAATTGTAACCGGCATCGATCGATACTGGGGGGTATCGATCGATGCTCTGGCGATTTCAGGATCCTCATCGTTTTCTCCTGCACTCGAGATGATGGCATTGATGTGTGCCCTCGGATTCTCAGTTTTTCCTGGAAGAAAACCTTCCTGCCTCTTTACTGATGCTGCTGTCTGAGCCACCTGAGTTTCCAGCTTCTTTTGAGAAAGGTTCATGGCCTCGATCTTCCCATTCAGATCCATGTACAGCGAATCAAACTTCCCGTTGAAATCCACCTGCAACTTCTGCTGTCCCAGAAGGAGCTGTTCCATCATAGATTTCATCTCGTTATCTGTGGATTTGGGAGAAACTGGTTGATACGAAGAGTTCCCATAATTGCGATTGTTGTTGTAACCAAATCGCTGACCCTGAAAACCAGAACCACCAACGTAGTTAACATCCTCTTCTTCTTCTTCCACATTCGCGACTTCATTAGCAAAGTGTACAGATTTCTTCGACTTTCCAACCAGGAAATCGAGTTTGGCCTGCATGTCAGCAATCTGCGATCCATCTGTTCCTCCAGCTTGCTTTTTCCTTTCGAAATCAGCATTCTTGGTGCTATTACTAGACGCCAAGTTCTCTATCAGCACAACCGCATCATCAGGATACCTGGTGAAGAAGTTCCCATTGCTTGCAGAGTCCATTGCCATCTGGTATCTCCAATCAACCCCTCTGTAGAACGTGCCCAGCAGCTGCACCTGAGTGAACCCATGGTGCGGACAGTCTCTCTGATAGGACTTGAAACGAACCCATGAAGCCTTGTATGCTTCTGTCGGACCTTGAGCAAACTGGGAGATCTTGTTCCTGAGCTCCTCGGATCTTGCATCATCATAGAAATTAACCAGGAACGCGTTCTTCGTCTCATCCCATGTAGTAAGTGAATCAGGAGCTAGCTGCTTCAGCCAATAAGCAGCATCCCCACCAAGAGAGTACGGGAAGAGTTTGCAGAACAGGAACTCATTGGGCACTCCATTGTACTTCATGCTAGTGACCAAGTCCTCGAACCTTTCGATGTGATCCATGGGATGCTCATGAGGTAGACCATGGAATGGGTTCTGACTTACGAGAGCGTAGTATGCTGGCTTCAGCTCGAAGTCATTCCTCTGAAAAGTCGGTATGCGAATCGCAGCTCGATTGGCATAGAACTGATCAGGCCTGTTATGCTCGCCAAGTGTTCTAGCTCGATCACCTGCAGCATTACCAGCGTTGGCGCGCCCAGCTGGCGCGACAATCTCAGCAACAGGGGCAGGGACAATGATATTTCCAGCCTCATCAAGTCGCTGCCCTCCTTCATTGCACACATGACCCAGTTGGTCTCTTAAAACACCAGCTTCATCAACTCTTAAAACAACAGGGTTGTTCATCCTTGATGTCTGCCTTGTCTTTCTGTTCGTGCGTTCCAAACGTGTAGTTCCTCTAACGAAAGATTAACCAGCTGAGTGTTCCTGTTTCTTCTGGTTTCACGAACAAGCATGCACCTGAAACACTAAGATCAAGAACGTTAGTATCCAAAGTAACGATGAGTATCAACCGATACTGATGGTATCGATCGATATCAACAAGAAAAATCGCCTCGGTATCGACCGATACTAGGGAGTATCGATCGATACTGACGGGCTTAGTCGAAACTCGACAGCTACAATCTAATGGTGAAATTGAGTCCCCGGCAACGGCGCCAAAATTGATATGCTCAATTTAATACCCTAACAGTACTAAAGCAGTTGTTGTAATCTAGCTAGGGGTCGAACACAAGGACACACAGAAATCACTCAATAGATTGTAAAATCAAGCTAAGCTAAACAATTCAGGTTAAGCAGAAAACAGAAAGCAGTAAACGATTTGTATTCAATGGGGAAAAGATAGGTTCAGGGATGTTTCTCAGGAAATCAATGAATGTAAATAAACTAACTAATCAGGGTTCAAGTTAAGCACGGTTCTAGAACTCAAATCATTAAAGTATAGTTAACCAACTGTCGTTGCGAAAACTATCTAAATATAAACTTCAGAATCCCAAATTTCTTTGCAAATCCCTAAGAATAAATCAGCCTTAATTTCAAGTTTAATATGTTCACAAATCAATTAAACCAAATTTCTTTGTGAATAATCAATTTGCTCACCCTAGTTCTATCAGGTAATTAATTGCACTGTCGTGCCTAATCAATTATCCTAAGATCTAAGTTCCAGGTGATCAATCTAGAATTAGCTTTGAGAACAACCTAAGGTGAAGAACTAATTCAGATTATGAACCCTAAATAACTAATCAACCTAACATTCAAAGAAATCCTTTATGAGAATCCCCAAACCTAACAGGAGATCTACTCAGACATGGCAATTGAATCAAAAGACATGTTTGAATAAATCATCAATAGAATAATAACAAAGGGTTCTTGAGATCTGATCTCGGACGAAAGGAAATCAGACTTGCTCAAAACCAAAGTAAAATAAAGCTTAAAAAGGCATAGCCTAAACAACGGCTGAAAACTCCTATTTATAACCTAAAACACGATCTGGGGTCTTCTCGTAATTATCAGAGACTTCTGGACCAAGTTGCAATTCTTCAACTCTTCATTAAGTCGCGATGTCGTGTCTGCTGTGCTGGGTATCGATCGATACCAGGGGGGTATCGATCGATGCTAGACGTGAAAACAGGTACTCAGCGACACGATCTTCTGCTTCTGCTCCAACTGCTCCAGAAAGCTCCAATACTTCCAATAATCCTCCAAACGTGCTAAGACCTGTAAAAGACTCTAAAAGACTCCAAAATACAGTAAAGACTCTATAAAAGAACTTATATCATGGTCTAAACAGGGTAAAAACCATGATATATCAAGCAAGGCAATTGATCTAGGGGAATCCAAGCTAATCAATGATGTCTAAACAATCACATAAGTGCATTTCTTTAGGCGTAGAACAATAATTATGATTAATCTAATCTCGTAGCACTATTCACTTTGTTAATTACAAACTCAAGAACAAACCATCATTTGTGAAAGTATAATTAACAAGCATTAAAGTTCAAGTTCCAATAGCCAAAATCCACCCTAGACATTCACTCTCATGAGTTAGGCATGAAAATCTCCTATTTAGCATAGTTGGCATTTCATCAAACACTTGGTGTGCATGAAATGTGATATATCATGGTTTTTACCCCTTTTAGGCCATGATATAAGTCCGTTTTATAGAGTCTTTCTACTATTTCGTAGTGTTTTAGAGTCTTTTACAGGTTTTTTTTGAATGCTTGGTTGATTAGTTATTTAGGGTTCATAATCTGAATTAGTTCTTCGCCTTAGGTTGTTCCCAAAGCTAATTCTGGATTGATCACCTAGAACTTAGATCTTAAGATAATTGATTAGGCACGACAGTGCGATTAATTACCTGATAGAACTTAGGGTGAGCAAATTGATTATTCCCAAAGAGATTTGGTTTAATTGATTTGTGAACATATCAAACTTGAAATTAAGGCTGATTTATTCTTAGGTATTTGCAAAGAAATTTGGGATTAGATTTAGATAGTTTTCGCAACGACAGTTGGTTAATTATACTTTAGTGATTTGAGTTCGAGAACCGTGCGTAACCTGAACCCTAATTAGTTAGTTTATTTTGCATTCATTGATTTCCTGAGAAATTGATACAAGACTTTTTAGTCTCTAGGAGGTATCAATAACTCCAGTACGTGTAGTATGAAGGTTATCAATCCATAAAGGGATTTATCCTAATCACTAAGAATGCAAGGTTCATAAGTAATTTAAGCTAAACAAGGTAGTTGGTGATTAAGTATCCAAGTTAAAACAAACAAAAGCGATGCTAAACGAGTTGTAATTCAAATAACAAAAGTGGAACTAGAGATAAGGTTATTGATATAAGATGATCAAAATCTAATTAGTGGTGTTCATTCACTTAATGAAGCTCATTTCTATGCAATAGATCTCTAATCTTGATTTGTTCTTTTTCAAGCAACTAATCACTATGTTAATTATCATGTCCATTAGCAAATTATCATTTGTGGATTAACAATTAACAAGCATTAAGAATCATAACAAGATCAACCAAAGATATGCCCTAAACAACTAATATCTTAGGTTAGGAACATAAATCTCTTGTCTAGTTGGTCTTGGCATTTCATCAAACACTTGGTGTTCATGAAATGCCTTGTGATCTAGATATACTCTTTCAAGCTAGATCTAGGATTGGGGACTCTAGAAAAGAAGGAATATAAGATTATCTAACCCTAAACACCACTAATCAAACCTTAGATCACCCTAATCTACCTCATCTCAAGATCCGAAAAGGACTACTCAAGATCCATCAAGAACACCTTAAAATCGATTATGATAGAGGATGATTCCATGGATAGATGTTTGATTAATCAAGATAGAAAGAAGCTAGATGGAAGAGATTGATGGAAATAAATACTAAATTGCAATAATCAAAAGGATCCTTCTTACAAATCTCAAACTCTCTCAAAGGTAAGAGTTTTGAGCATAAGAAAAAGCATACATTAAAAATTAGGTTTAGATGAGTATTTATGGGAAAACTGGGCAACAGGATCGACATCAATGTCACAAATCGATGTGTATGGTCGATGCTAAGGCCCTGAAGTTGCATCTGGCTTCTACATCGATTTGTGGGAGGTTCTGGGTCGATGTGAATTCCCCTGAAGCTGAGCATCGATGTGTTGCATCGATGTGAATGGGGGCATGATCAATGCTAAGGCCCTGAAGTTGCATCTAGCACCAGCATCGATTTTTGGGAGGATCTGGGTCGATGTGAATTCCCCTGAAGCTGAGCATTGATGTGTTGCATCGATGTGTGGAAGGAGCTGGGTCGATGTAGATGCTGAGAAGTTCCAGCAAAACAAGCACAACTTCCGGGTCCTATGTCCGAATGACATGAATCCAATTCCTGTGTTTAGAGGACTCAACGGGCTAACACTCTCATGAAGACTCCAAGAGGTGGATCAAATCAGATCGCCTTCGTCTGATCGGTTCTTTGAAACTTTCCGGATGGTTCCTTTCTTGTCTTTAAGCACCAAATCTCCAAACGTCACCAAGTGTCTCCGAACACCTAGAAAACTTCTCAAAGACATGCAAAAGACTCACTAGGACCTAATGCAGCTCCTAATACTCTAAATGGGACAAAGCAAGTATGAAATGCCATGAAGATCCAAGTAAATAATCTAAAACCTACATGATATGCATGTTTAAACTATGCAAATTATGGACACATCAATTCTACCAAACTTAAACCTTTGCTTGTCCTCAAGCAAACAAGATTAAGAATGAGAGAGAGCAATGCAATGCAAGTATAGCTCGAAACTATAAGAAGCATAAAAAACAATCGCGCTCAACGTCCAAGTTACTAATTTTAAAACGCACCAAAGTTGTCTACTCAAAAGGGGCTAGCCATTTCCTTCACAACAAGTAACAAGATCAAACCTCAACCTAGACAAACAATCATATCCTCTAACCTCTTAACAATGATTAATGGTTTTATCCGAGAAATGTGCTTATGCAAAATCAAATGAAACCGCTTGGCTAAAGGACCGGTTATGAGATGAAAGTGATCTCATCAATACGCATGGGCAATCAAATACAAGGATCTATCAATGAACGAGCAAACTTCGACAAAATGCTAAAGGTAAAGGGCAACCTATGCATACAAGGAAAAACTCTCGTCTACCCGAATGCCTAGAGTGTCACTAACCTTAGCCCAATCTAACCCATTGGTGCTTGTTCCCGGATCCTATTCTACCCTTTTCTTACAAGGCATTTTGCCTTGGATACCCAAATATACTTCTTTGTTTCCTTCTTCACCCTTCTTTCTCATTGGGGGTTTGCTTCTTCACCTTGGTTATGGTTTTATGCTCCTTTTCGTTTTCACTTAGCTCTTTACTTTTTCTTCTTTTCGGTTCATGCCTCTTCTTTTCTTTGTAGCTTGGCCTTTTGGCATTCTTTTCTACTTTGTCTTTTGAGGCTTTTCTTAGTTACTTAGAGCTTGCTATTAATCATACTTACACCAACCAATCCATCAAATTGTAATCCCCTCTTCATCGTCCTTTCTTTCCTCTTTTACTCCATCGTAATCAAAGATCAAGCCATTCTCCAAAGCGTTTCTAACCGTTCCCCATTCCCAAACTTTTAAAAACAGCCACCTATCTAACCTAGTCCTAGATTATCTCCTTGAAGTTGGAACTAAATCTACACAAGAGTGATTCCTTGTCGCCCTAAACCTAACACGTTTTGTCAAGTTCACTCCAAATAAGGCCTCACAAGTCACACACAAAAGATTAGGGGCTAGAAAGGAGGTAATTGGCAAGGTGGGGAAACCAATCCAAAGATGGGATTTGGCTACTTAGGCAAGCAAGAGTGGTGAAAGGGAAAAAAGAATGCCCAAGTATGTATAAGTGATCTACGATTTCATCCAAGTTTGCACACGCACAATAATTACATGTTCAATTAAGGTTATCACTTAGATGAGGTTAGATTCAATTCAAGCTTGCTTCAACCAAGGAAAGGCAATGATGCATGTGCTCTAACAGATGGTTCATCCTTGATTTCAGATTCAACTTCAATGCATCAAACAACTAATAACTTGGGCGTTGAATCAATTGCTAATTAAGCTACTTTCAAGGTTGTCATTACTCCATGCTTATGCAAATGCAAGCTAAAATGCAAACTAGACACCACCTACAAGTGAATATGCAATCCTAAATGTTCTAAAATTTTCAAATTTATTGAAAATGCATGATATGCATGAGACTCAAGTGCAAAAGAGAAGATAAGAGCATAAAACACGAGGTCAAATACCTTTCTCTCCCCCAAACTTAAATCACACCGTCCCGGTGTGAAATAAATTCAAAGAAGAGACCCAAAACAAAATATAATATGCTAAGACTTTAAAAGGGAAAGAGATACTTACATTGAGGAGTGCTAATATGTGAATGGAGAGCATGTAGGGCTTTTCCCAACATCAAACACCCTTGACACCGTTCCGTGACCTTGCTAACAATCGAGAACCTTGCAACCACTCAACAAAACCATCAATGCCCAAGACACACGAAATTAAACTAGAAAGCAAAAGAATATATACAAGGATAAACATGGGAATGTCTCCCAAGTGCACATTGTTTTACGTCGCTAAGTTTGACGTTTGTTACCCTTTTAGGCGGCTGATTGAGGAGCGCGAGCACTCCTTTTTGGTTCCTTAAGCTCGAGTTTGAGAACTTTACTCATTAAGCCTTGAAGACCGGCTTGATTTGTCACCCTAACCTCCAGTGTGAGGGTTGCTATGGCCTTGGTAAAAGGCTTGGGGCGCCCTCTACATTTGACCTTGTACTCAATAATCCCTTCTTCATGTTTCCATGGGATGAGAGTCACGATCGAAGGTTGGTCTAGCAAGGGTCCAATGCCCTTGAGCATGCTCGGTTTCCTCTCCTCGGACCTAGGCTTTGTCTTCTTCTTATTAACCTTAGCACTATCACCATCACTCTCCGTTGTGGTGTGAAAGAGGGAATACAAGCAACTTCCATCTAGATCTAGGGCTTCTTCAACCCTTCCAATACTCACCGTCTCACATATGCCCACATACTCAATCTTCCGAGCTTTGGCTTCATTGTCCCCACAAATAATAGCCCCACAAATAGCGGTGGAACTTCTTGTCATCCACGTTCTTAAGAACAACCCTCTTGTTTATGAAGTCCAAGCTTGCACCGGTTGTGTTGAGGAATGGAGTCCCGAGGAGTAGAGGGAGTTTTATGTTTGGTGCCATCTCCATCACAACGAAGTCCATTGGTACAAGACACTTTCCAATCTTAAGGGCAAAGTCTTCAATCATGCCAAGGGGTTTCTTCGTGGAAGAGTCTCCAAATGTGATAGTGGAGGGGTAATCGTTCAACTTATCTATCCCAAGACTTTTGGCCATCTCCAAAGTCATGACATTAACGGTTGAGCCCGAGTCACACAAAGCATCATCAATTTCCAAGAGTCCAAATGTGCAAGATATTGAGAATTTTTCGGGGTTTCCAAGCTTTGGGAGAGTCTTAGGCTCGATCCTTGTTGTGCTTGGAGGCACTTTCTCTTGTGCCTTGTTGAGGAAACGACCGGGAAATGGAAGTGGAGGCTCATATGGAGGTGGAGGCTCGTATGGAGGTGGAGTCTTTCTCTTTGACCCAACTTGTGTCTCCACGTTTTTCACTTTAACCAAGTCCTTGATGGACTTCTCAACCTCGTTACTCTTTTCTCCAACCAACATCATAGCATTCTCACTCCCAAGGGTCACCTCCCCACCTTGTTGCTCAATGTCCTCGTTGAGACTAGAGACTAACCCGAGGAACTCCTCAATAATGTGATCTTGCTCTTTAAGAGTGGAAAATGTGTTGCAAGAGGTTAGTATGGCCTTCCCATTTGAAGAGCTTTGAGGTTGATATGAAGAAGGGGCGGCATTCCTTTGCTCCATTAGTTGCACCTTTGAGCTCAATGTCTCAAACTTGTTATTAAGATCATTGTAAGAGCAAATGACCTTGTTAGTGGTTTCCGTTTGGCCCTTGATTAGTTGTTGGAACATGGAGTCCAATTCAAGCTCTTGCGGTTTAGACGTAGGTGCTTGACCTTGGGGCACAAACCCTTGTTGTTGACCTTGAAAACCGGGTAGGGCTTTTGGTTGGAATCCACTTTGGTTTCCTTGGAATTGGTTCCTTTGGACATACCCTTGTTGGTTGGAGTTAGAAAGTTGACCTTGAGATTGGAATTGTTGTTGTGGAACTCCTTGAGCTTGAGTAGATTGTTGAGGGTAGAGTTGGTCTTGTGGATTCCTATAGGTTTGGTTGAACCCTTCTCTTTGGAAGTTACCTTGGTTCCCCACGTAGTTCACTTCCTCTTGTGTTTCCACGGCTTCCTCATGATAGTAAGCTTGATTGTTCTCGTAGTCACCAATCAAATGGACCGCCTTTTGAGATTATTTTTGAGAGGCAAGAAGCTTGTCTATCATAGAGGCTTGCTTACCCAACTTCTCGTTCAAGGCTTTCATGTCTTTGGCTCTCTTGTTCTCATCAAAGTCACTAGTATTCCTTGAAGCACGGTCATAATCATTCCCATACGTCCCATCACTAGTAGCTAAGTTCTCCACGAGCTCCATAGCATCCTCTACGTCCTTAGCTAGGAAATTACCATTCGAAGCTGTGTCAAGTAGCATACGGATCTTAGGCAAAGCACCTCGGTAAAGAGTCCTAAAGAGAGAGGCGTTGGAGAAGCCATGATGTGGGCATTGAGTAGTGTAGCCTCTAAATTTCTCCCAAGCCTCGTTGAAAGACTCAATAGACCGTTGTGTGAAGCTAGATATCTCATTGCAAAGTTTGGCGGTTCTAGACGGTGAGAAGAATTTGGCTAGAAACACCCTTTTGCAATCATCCCATGAAGTAATAGATCCTTGAGGCAAGGTCTTTTCCCATTGGTGAGCCTTGTCACCTAAAGAGAACGGGAAGAGACGAAGCTTGAAACCATCTTCGGAGACTCCGTTGATCTTGGTGAGACCACATATCCGGTCAAATTGGTCGATGTGATCTAGAGGATCCTCCATTGACAACCCATGGAACTTGTTAGCTTGAACCATGTTGATTAGTCCGGGTTTGACCTCAAAATTGTTATTTTCAACCGGAGGTGGTTGTATCCCTTGACGGTTTTGGTATGCATTTGCCGCATCACCTTCTCCGACGACATGCCTAGCTCTAGGCGGGTGGTTAGGACGGTGATGGTTTCCATTACCACCACTTCCTTGATTGTTGTCGTTCCCATTCCCACCGTTCCTTTGGTGGGGAATAGGCTCATTGATGTTCCCAAGTTGAACGTCTCTAAGGCCTTCCATTTCGTAACCAACTTCTTCTTGTAACCATACTCGGCTTCGTCGTGCTCTTGAACCTCTCTCAAGTTGATCAATGTCGTCCCTCGGTTCTACTAGGTTAGTATTGCCACAGGAACGGGTATGCATGCACCTATAGAGAGAAAGAACACTAGGAAGCAAAGAAGATTAGTAACTTGGTAGCAAATAATACTTAAGCTCACTAAGAACCTAAATCTCAATGTTAAAACAAATCCCAATATGGCAACGGCGCCAAATTGATACAAGACTTTTTAGTCTCTAGGAGGTATCAATAACTCCAGTACGTGTAGTATGAAGGTTATCTATCCATAAAGAGATTTATCCTAATCACTAAGAATGCAATGTTCATAAGTAATTTAAGCTAAACAAGGTAGTTGGTGATTAAATATCCAAGTTCAAACAAACAAAAGCGATGCTAAACGAGTTATAATTCAAATAACAAAAGAGGAACTAGAGATAAGGTTATTGATATAAGATGATCAAAATCTAATTTGTGGTGTTCATTCACTTAATGAAGCTCATTCCTATGCAATAGATCTCTAATCATGATTAGTTCTTTTTCAAGCAACTAATCACTATGTTAATTATCAAGTCCATTAGCAAATTGTCATTTGTGGATTAACAATTAACAAGCATTAAGAATCATAACAAGATCAACCAAAGATATGCCCTAAACAACTAATATCTTAGGTTAGGAACATAAATCTCTTGTCTAGTTGGTCTTGGCATTTCATCAAACACTTAGTGTTCATGAAATGCCTTGTGATCTAGATCCACTCTTTCAAGATAGATCTTGCATTGGGGACTCTAGACAAGAAGGAATATAAGATTAACTAACCCTAAACACCACTAATCAAACCTTAGATCACCCTAATCTACCTCATCTCAAGATCCTAAAAGGACTACTCAAGATCCATCAAGAACACCTTAAAATCGATTATGATAGAGGATGATTCCATGGATAGATGTTTGATTAATCAAGATAGAAAGAAGATATATGGAAGAGATTGATGGAAATAAATACAAAATTGCAATAATCAAAAGGATCCTTCTTACAAATCTAAAACTCTCTCAAAGGTAAGGGTTTTGAGCATAAGAAAAATGATACATTAAAAATTAGGTTTATATGAGTATTTATAGGAAAAGTGGGCAACAAGATCGACATCAATGTCACAAATCGATGTGTATGGTCGATGCTAAGGCCCTGAAGTCGCATCTGGCTTCTACATCGATTTGTGGGAGGTTCTGGGTCAATGTGAATTCCCCTGAAGCTGAGCATCGATGTGTTGCATCGATGTGAATGGGGGCATGATCGATGCTAAGGCCCTGAAGTTGCATCCAGCACCAGCATCGATTTTTGGGAGGATCTGGGTTGATGTGAATTCCCCTGAAGCTGAGCATCGATGTGTGGAAGGAGCTGGGTCGATGTAGATGTTGAGAAGTTCCAGCAAAACAAGCACAACTTCCGGGTCCCTTGTCCGAATGACATGAATCCAATTCCTGTGTTTAGAGGACTCATCCGGCTACAACTCTCATGAAGATTCGAAGAGCTGGAGCAAATCAGATCGCCTTCGTCTGATCGGTTCTTTGAAACATTCCGGATGGTTCCTTTCTAGTCTTTAAACACCAAATCTACAAACGTCACCAAGTGTCTCCAAACACCTAGAAAACTCCTCAAAGACATGCAAAAGACTCACTAGGACCTAATGCAGCTCCTAATACTCTAAATAGGACAAAACAAGTATGAAATGCCATGAAGAACCAAGTAAATGATCTAAAACCTACATGATATGCATGTTTAAACTATGCAAATTATGGACACATCAGAAATATCCCTGAACCTATCTCTTTCCCATCGATTTACAACTCGTTTACTGCTTACTGCTTTTTGTTTAATATGAACTGTTTAGCTTGACTTGATACTATACAATCTATTGTGCGATTTCTCTGAGTTCTTGTGTTCGACCCCTGATATACTTCAGCAACTGCTTTAGTACTTTTTAGGGTATTAATTTGAGCATATCAAATTTGGCGCCGTTGCCGGAGACTCAATTTCGCCATTAGATTTTAGTTGTCGAGTTTTGACTAAGCTCGTCGATATCTATCGATACAATCTAGTATCGGTCGATACGCGTCGTTTCTTTTTGTTGATATCGATCGACACCACCCAGTGTCGGTCGATACTCATCGTGTTTTTGGTTACTTACGTTCTTGACTTTTGTGTTTCAGGTGCATGCCTAATCGCGAAACCAGAAAAATAAGAGCACTCCGCTAGTTAATCTATCGTTACAGACGATAACACATTTAGAACGCACAAACAGAAAGGCAAAGCAAACATCAGGGATGAACAACCCAGTGGTATTAAGAGCTGATGAAGCTGGAGTCTTGAGAGACCAAGAGGGTCAAGTGTGCAATGAGAGAGGGCAGCGACTTGATGAAGCTGCAAACGTCATTGTCCCTCCTGCTGTTGTTGGTCAGATTGTCGCGCCAGCTGCGCAAGCCAACGTTGGGAATGCTGGGGGTTTATCGAGGTAGAACACTTGGTGAGCACAACAGACCTGATCAGTTCTATGCCAATCAAGCTGCGATTCGCATCCCAACTTTTCAGAGGAATGATTTTGAGCTAAAACCTGCGTATTACGCTCTTGTAAGTGATATATCATGGTTTTTACCCTGTTTAGACCATGATATAAGTCCTTTTTATAGAGTCTTTATTGTATTTTGGAGTCTTTTAGAGTCTTTTACAGGTCTTAGCACGAATTGGAGCATTATTGGAATTATTGGAGTTCTATGGAGCATTATGGAGCGAAAGTGAAGTCTGATGACTAAGTGCCAGATCTGAGCGACAAGCATCGATCGATACCCCCTGGTATCGATCGACACCCTTCGGAGAAATCATGGGCCGCGACTTTTTATGAAGTTTTGGAGAATTGCAAAAGTGCCCAGAAGACTCTGATAATTACAAGAAGACCCCAAGTTGTGATTTATGTTATATATAGGGTTTTACAGCCACTTGTTTAGGCTATGCTTTATTTTGCTTTAGTTTAAGAGAGATTTTGGTAAGAGAGACAAGTCTGATTTCCCTTCGTCCGAGATCAGATCTCAAACCTTGTTCCTCTTTCTGATTTTATATAGAGTATTTATTCAAACATGTTTATTGATTTAATCTTCATGTCTGAGTAGATCTCCTGTTAGGTTTGGGGATTCCCATAAGGGATTTCTTTGAATGCTAGGTTGATTAGTTATTTAGGGTTCATAATCTGAATTAGTTCTTCACCTTAGGTTGTTCTCAAAGCTAATTCTAGATTGATCACCTGGAACTTAGATCTTAGGATAATTGATTAGGCACGACAGTGCGATTAATTACCTGATAGAACCTAGGTGAGCAAATTGATTATTCGCAAAGAAATTTGGTTTAATGGATTTGTGAACATATCAAACTTGAAATTAAGGGCTGATTTATTCTTAGGGATTTGCAAAAAAATTTGGGATTCTGAAGTTTAGATTTCGATAGTTTTCGCAACGACAGTTGGTTAATTATACTTTAGTGATTTGAGTTCGAGAACCGTGCTTAACCTGAACCCTGATTAGTTAGTTTATTTTGCATTCATTGATTTCCTGAGAAATGAACCTATCTTTTCCCCATTGAATACAACTCGTTTACTGCTTTCTGTTTTCTGTTTTAACCTGAATTGCTTAGCTTAGCCTAATTCTACAATTTATTGAGTGATTTCTGTGAGTCCTTGTGTTCGACCCCTAGCTAGACTACAACTACTGCTTTAGTACTGTTAGGGTATTAAATTGAGCATATCAATTTTGGCGCCGTTGCCGGGGATTCAATTTCACCATTAAATTGTAGCTGTCGAGTTTCGACTAAGCCCGTCAGTATCGATCGATACTACCTAGTATCGGTCGATACCGAGGCGATTTTTCTTGTTAGTGTCGATCGATACCATCAGTATCGGTTGATACTCTTCGTGACTTTGGTTACTAACGTTCTTGATCTTAGTGTTTCAGGTGCATGCATGTTCGTGAAACCAGAAGAAACAAGACCACTCCGCTAGTCAATCTTTCGTTAGAGAAGCTAGCACGTTTAGAACGCACAAACAGGAAGACCAAGCAAACATCAGGGATGAACAACCCAGTGGTTTTAAGAGCTGATGAATCTGGGATTCTGAGAGACCAACAGGGTCATATGTGCAATGAAGGAGGGCAGCGACTTGATGAAGCTGGAAACATCATTGTCCCTGCTGCTGTAGTTGAGATTGTCGCGCCAGCTGGGCGCGCCAACGTTGGGAATGCTGCAGGTGATCGAGCTAGAACACTTGGCGAGCACAACA
>PKML01067450.1:110841-130243 GCA_002933935.1 Eutrema yunnanense | reverse complement strand
AAATCGGCTGGATCGAGCTCTAGAAGACCTCTCTCGCTTCCCTTTAGCTCACCAAGCCCAAACTCTTCCAAACTCTTCTTCAAGCTTCTCCCAAGCTCGAATCTCTCTCGATCTCGCAAGATCCAAGCTTCACCAAGCTTCTTTCCTTAGCTCTCGCCCTCCTTCTCTCACTCTCTCTCTCTCGCGACCAAGACTTTATTTTCCCAAAAGAAATGGTTTCCACGCGCAAGAAGAGAAGAGGAAGAAGACTTATAAGGAGAAATCCCGACCGGTATCGATCGATACAGCCCAGTAACGATCGATACTATCCGGAACAACCCGAATTAATTATTTCTCCCAAATAATCAATTCTTCCGGAACGCGGGCGTTACATAGGGGATTTTGTTCATGTTCTATGATTTGATAAATGGGTTGGAGCGATTTTGTTGGGATATCAAATCTAGGGCATTTTGTTATGTTCTAATTTGATTTCAATTGAGTACTTAATGTCTCGTTAAAATCACTTGGGGCAGATGAAAAATAGATATGTGCTTAATACTGAGCTTGTTTTCAAATCACAATTTTGGTGTTTCAATAGATTTTTTTTTTTCGAAAATATTTTTCGATTAGATCATTTTTCCTTGTTTTGGCATATATATGTTGAGAATTCTTTGTGCTTTCAGATGTTTGTTTGATTTCATTTTAGAGGCATCATGATCTTAGTAACTAGCCTAATATCTTTTTGAAACCCGAATATGTTTTCATAAGTTTTTTAGCTTCTTGAATTTTCAACAGATTTGTACGCGTAAACTATATTCTGATTTAATTATGCAACAAACTTCTNTGAGAATTCTTTGTGCTTTCAGATGTTTGTTTGATTTCATTTTAGAGGCATCATGATCTTAGTAACTAGCCAAATATCTTTTTGAAACCCGAATATGTTTTCATAAGTTTTTTAGCTTCTTGAATTTTCAACAGATTTGTACGCGTAAACTATATTCTGATTTAATTATGCAACAAACTTCTTCACCTTAACTCTATCATAATTTAAATTTTCAACGCACTCTCACACGCCAAATATCTAAACACTGAATTAGTTTTGCAATGAACTTTTCTACGCAAACCGTCTATTCAATTGTTGCATTTTTTTTATATGGCATGAGTTGTTTGTTCAGTAGTAGTTATTTCTTTCAACAAGTTCGTTGAATTCTTTATCTAAGACTTCAATATCTGAACATCTAAGATTGAAATAGATCCCAAGAGAAACATATCCTTTAATGGAACAATATCTTTGGATCTTATATCAAGATTGAAATATAATGGAACAAACCATCTATTCAATTATCTTTTTCAAGCATTTTTTTAATTGTGTATGGTGGTTAATATAAGAATTGCGTAGAAATTAAAAAAGAGCTTCGGTAAATCTTCAACTCGTTCTTCTCGTAACAAACCAAAACACCAAACTATCCTTGAAGTGTTTGTCACCACTTCTTTGGATTGTGCTTAGGCGATTCCTCACTATTTTGACTAGAAGTTGAGTCAATCTTTGTTGTTGATATGGCGGCTCTCCATGGCTCCGTTGATTTCTCTCTCGCCAAATTGTGTGAATAGTTGCTTGAAACAAGTACCTTAAGACAAAGCACATCATTTGGTCTTGGTGAAGGCTTGAGATGAGCTGGGTGATGAGAGAATTCTAATCTGTCGTGAATTGATTAAGGAGCACTCCTTGAGCAAGTTTAGTCCAGATCGTCGAGGAATATCTGCAAGCAAAGAAAATATGGTTGCGATATTCCATGGGATCTTGGCAAATGCCACACTCTATTGGCACGTTTAGTTTTCAGTGAAATATATGATCCACTGTAGAAAGTCGATCATGTAACGCAAGCCACACAAAAAGGAATATGTTGGAGTTGCGTTTGAAAACCACACACATCGACTCCATTCTAGCGTAGGACATGAACATCTGATTTGATTCCAAGTTTGTTTTGTCATAAATTACTGTTTGTAAACCCCCTCTTTAAACTGCCAAGTGTTTCTATCCTCTTCATTCAGTCGTAGATTTTCTCGAGTAATATCGATGAGATCCTCGACCTAGTTTAAGAGTTGTTGGAACCTTTGCAATCGTGTCATGGGCAGAGATTCCAAGTTCTATGTATTCTCTCGAGCGTATCTTATCGAAGAGACATGCATGATCACTCCAATTTTCAAACCAAAAAGATGTTGTCGTTCTACTTCCGACCTTGACCTTGTGAAAATATTTTGCCACCTCTCTGTACTTGAGTATCTTTCTCCAAATCTATGAACCAGTTGCAATACTATCCTTTACGGACCAGAATGATCCTTGGCGGATGAGGTACCGATGATTCCAAGAGACCCAAATAAACGATTTAGGGGAGACGATCCTCTAGATGAGTTTTATAATACATAATGTGTTCACTTCCTTCAGCGGCTTCAGGCCTAAACCACCTTCACTCTTTGGTCTACAAACTTCATTCCATGAGATTTTTGCTTTTTTTGGTGGAGAGTTTTGGACCATACCACAAAAAACAGAACAAATAATGTTGATATCGTCAATGCAACTTTGTGGTAGACGAAAAGCAGAAATTCAGAAATTTGTTATACTCATGAGAACATAGCTGACGAGCTGCAATCTCCATGCAAAGGAAACAAATTGAGTTGTCTATGACCTGATTTTAGATCAAATTCGTTCAAGTAGAGGATCATAATATATATGTCGAGGTCGGTTGCTTCGTCAACGTAGGGAGGCCGAAGTAAGGCACATGTAAGTGATCGATAGCAAAAAGAAATCGATTTTCCACCTCTTGTCTGCTTCCGTCTGTGACTCCAACAAGATATGTTGTGGACTTTTCAAGTCTTATTTTCATTCCCAAGATTTTTCCAAACTCATCAAATACTGAGATAATCCCCTCTATAGATCCAATTTTTTTCCATCCGTAAACACCATAAGGTTGTCGGCAAAACATAGATGTGTGAGCCGAATACTTCTAAACATTGACTCCTTGAGTGATATCCAAATTTCCTTTCAATCGCAACCTTATCAAGCATTTTAGAAAGGACATTCATACCGATGGCGAAAAGCTAAGGAGGTCTCAGCCCTCTTTAACTTCTGAAAAAACCAGCTAGCTCCCTGTTAACCTGGACTGAAAAAGACGCCGTTGACACGCAGAGATGAATCTAGTGAACAAAACAATAGGGTATATTTAACGCAAGCAACATGTTAACCAAGAAAGGCCATTGTATGGAGTCGAAAGCCTTTGATATATCAATCTTTAAAGTACTTCTTTGAGAGATTGATCAGGGTTGTGGTAGTCTTTAACTAACTCTAAAGGTAATAGCAAATTCTCAATCAACAATTTGTTTTGAACAAAAGTTGATTGGTTAGGAGCAACAAACATTGAAAGGATTTCTTTCAGGCGATTCGCTAAGATCTTTGAAACCACTTTGTATATAATGTTGCCGCAAGAAATCAGCCAGTAGTCATTCATCTATATTGCATCATCCTTCTCAGGGATAAGGGCCAAGATAGTGGAGTTGATGCCTTTTGGAAGAAAGCCAAATCGAAAGAAAGATTGGATTGCAATTGTAAAGTCTCTCTCAATCACATGCCAAGCGCCCTTAAAGAACTCGCTTGTGTATCCGTCGAGCCTCGGGAATTTATCATTCGGCATAGAAAAAAGAATCCCTTTGACCTCTGCTTCCGTAACCTCCCGTACCAGCCAACTTTGATAATCCTGTGAGCAGCTAAAGTTTAGCAGTCCACTAAGATTTTCCACTGAAATACCTGCGAAGTTTGTTGGCTTCAGCTTTAAGAATTTTCTGAAATAAGATTCAGCTTCAATCTTTATTTCCTCTGCCATCGTTGCCATTGTACCATTCGAACAATGAATTTATTGAGTGGTGTTCTTCGCTTGCCTGGTCTTAATTGCTCGATAAAATGTCTTATTATTACTGTCCCCCACTTGCATCCAATAAAGTTTCGATTTTTGACATAAAACTTCTCCTCTAGATCAGCTAATCGATTCCATTTATTTTATGATTCAACCTCCTCTCGTATAAGTGTAATTCCGTCGAGATTGATAATGTGAGTGTTTGCTTCTCACATAACTCCTCGTAAGCCTACGTTGTTCTGTGCGACATGTCTCCGATTTTTTTCTTTTGCAAACCACGAAGTAGTGGCTTAAGAGCTTTCAACTTCTTTGAAAAATGGAACATGGCGGATGTTGGGTGAAATAACTTCTCCGTTCCTGACCAAAAGTTTTCTACTAAGGGGATGAAACCAGGAAATCCAACACATCCTTCACAAACTTGAACGGTTTCCTCTTCAAAGGCAATTGGGAATTGTTTTGGCATCGAGATTTCTAGATAAAGTTAAAAGCTTTGCCACTATCTATTTCAACATTTTTCAAAATTGTATGATAAATGTTTGGCAAAGTTATTCTTTGGTCTTGCATGATCTGGACTAAGAGACGTATAAAGATCTTGTGGCTCTATTTTGACGAAGAAATAATGCAAATGGACGATATTGGAGATAAGAGAATGAAATATTAAGACATGAATAAACAAAAGAAAAGATTTCCATCACTTAACTGGCTAGCAGTAATCCGGTCAACAGTGGTCCACTCAGGAGGAATGGCAAAAATATAATATCCATTGTTACTGACTGAATCCATTTTAGAATGAAATTTGTTCACCCTGATTTTTAAACTAGGATTGAACTTGTTATTAGCTTTCTGGAATTCCTGGTCGGCCACTCTGTGATTGGCAAACCAGAAAAAAACAATAGAAAATAAGCCATCTGTTATAAGATAAACATACAAGAGGCACAACAAAACCACCATAAACATAATAATTCACATGTCCAAACATAACATAAAAGTATGGGGGAACTACCAAGAGACGTGCAGGTACGATAAACCCTTCCACTTCACCAAATATTGTTTTACAAAAATTTACTTTGGCACCCTGTGATTGGCAAACCGAAAAATATCACGTGGTACCAGAGCAAGTTTTTGTGAAACAATATCTTGTGAAGTTGAAGAGTTTATCATACATGCGCTACTCTTGGCAGTTCCCACATACTTTTATATTTTATATTATGTTTGAACATGTGAATTACTGTGTTTATTGTTGTTTTGTTGTGCCTCTTGTCTGCCTATATAATAATATGTGGGTTCTTTAATTTTCCTTTTTTACGGTTTGCCAATCACAAGGTGCCTGAGCAGGAATTCCCGAAAGCTTACAAGTCCAATCATCTTTTAAAAACTATGGTGGACAAATTCCATTCTAAAATGGATTCAGTCAGTAACAATGGAGATGATTTTGTTGCCATTCCTCTTGAGTGGACCACTGTTATTGACTGAATCCATTGTAGAATGAAATTTGTTCACCCTGGTTTTTAAACTAGGATTGGACTTGTTATTAGCTTTCTGGAATTCCTGCTCGGGCACTCTGTAATTGGCAAACCGGAAAAAAGGAAAAGAAAATATGACATCTGTTATCAGATAAACATACAAGAGGCACAACAAAACCACCATAAACATATTAATTCACATGTTCAATCATAACATAAAAGTATGGGGGAACTACCAAGAGAAGTGCATGTACGATAAATCCTTCCACTTCACCAAATATTATTTTACAAAAATTTGTTTTGGCACCCTGTGATTGGCAAACCGAAAAATATCATGTGGTACCAGAGCAAGTTTTTGTGAAACAATATCTTGTGAAGTTGAAGAGTTTATCGTACATGCGCTACTCTTGGTAGTTCCTACATACTTTTATGTTAGGTTTAAACATGTGAATTACTGTGTTTATGGTTGTTTTGTTGTGTCTCTTGTCTGTCTATCTAATAACATGTGGGTTCTTTCCTTTTCCTTTTTTACGGTTTGCCAATCACAGGGTGCCTGAGCAGGAATTCCTGAAAGCTTATAAGTCCAATCATCTTTTAAAAACTAGGGTGAACAAATTCTATCCTAAAATGAATTCAGTCAGTAACAATGGACATGGACTTGTTATACGCTTTCTGGAATTCCAGCTCGGGCACTCTGTGATTGGCAAACCGGAAAAAAGGAAAAGAAAATAAGCCATCTGTTATCAGATAAACATACAAGAGGCACAACAAAACCAGCATAAACATATTAATTCACATGTCCAAACATAACATAAAAATATGGGGGCACTACCAAGAGAAGTGCATGTACGGTAAACCCTTCCACTTCACCAAATATTGTTTTACAAAAATTTGCTTTGGCACCCTGTGATTGGGAAACCGAAAAATATCATGTAGTACCAGAGCAAGTTTTTGTGAAACAATATCTTGTGAAGTTGAAGAGTTTATCGTACATGCGCTACTCTTGGTAGTTCCCACATACTTTTATGTTTTATATTATGTTTGAACATGTGAATTACTGTGTTTATGGTTGTTTTGTTTGTCCTCTTATATGCCTATCTAATAACATGTGGGTTCTTTCCTTTTCCTTTTTTACGGTTTGCCAATCACAGGGTGCCTGAGCAGGAATTCCCGAAAGCTTACAAGTCCAATCATCTTTTAAAAACTAGGGTGAACAAATTCCATTCTAAAATGGATTCAGTCAGTAACAATGAAGATGATTTTTTGTCATTCCTCATGAGTGGACCGCTGTTATTGACTGAATCCATTTAGAATGAAATTTGTTCACCCTGGTTTTTAAACTAGTATTGGACTTGTTATCAACTTTTTGGAATTCCTGCTCAGGCACTCTGTGATTGGCAAACCGGAAAAAAAGAAAAGAAAATAAGCCATTTGTTATCAGATAAACATACAAGAGGCACAACAAAATCACCATAAACATATTAATTCACATGTCCAAACATAACATAAAAGTATGGGGGAACTACCAAGAGAAGTGCAGGTACGATAAACCCTTCCACTTCACCAATTATTGTTTTTAAAAAATTTGCTTTGGCACCCTATGATTGGCAAACCGAAAAATATCATGTGGTACCAGAGTAAGTTTTTGTGAAACAATATCTTGTGAGGTTGAATAGTTTATCGTACATGCGCTACTCTTGGTATAGTTCCCACATACTTTTATGTTTTATATTATGTTTGAACATGTGAATTACTGTGTTTATGGCTATTTTGTTGTGCCTCTTGTCTGCCTATCTAATAACATGTGGGTTCTTTCCGTTTCCTTTTTTACGGTTTGCCAATCACAGGGTGCCTGAGCAGGAATTCCCGAAAACTTACAAGTCCAATCATCTTTTAAAACCTAGGGTGAACAAATTCCATTCTAAAATGGATTCAATCAGTAACAATGGAGATGATTTTGTTGCCATTCCTCCTGAGGGGATCACTGTTAACCGGATTATTACTTACCGGTTTGCCGGTTAAGAAATGGAAATATTTTATTTTGTTTATTCATGTATTAACCTTTCATTCTCTTATATCCACCATCGTTCTACCCCCTTAGAATAAGTTTGATATGTTTCTCTGGTTAATAAATGTTTTCTCTAGATTAACTACAACATCTTATTTCAAACTTTTCTAGTGGAACTTTGATTTTAGTTTGTGATTTTTGTTAATTCAAAGGACATCTTGATTCTTGATGCGGGTGATAGCCCAAAAACTTCCTCCAGACCACTGTGGAGAAAGTGCTTTCATTTTAAGTATGGATTAGTTTCAGTTACGTTTTTAATTAAAAAAAAATATCATTATATGGCAGCATATGGCAAGATTTTTCCTCTATGCACTACGGGCATTGAGTCCCATGCTCACATGTTCTTTGAGTGTGATTTTTCGAGCAACATATGGCAAGCTTTCGCAAGTAGGGTGTTAACCAAATCGCCATCTGTTCTCCTTGATATTTTGGATCTTATTATGCAGCCTCTAGCTCTTGGCGACGCTAACCGCATGATAGTAACGAAGTTGCTACTCCAAACCATTGGTTATGCAATTTGGAGAGAGAGAAACGCAAGAATCTTTACCTCCATCTCCACTCCGCCGAATGTGATCAAAACTTTGGTGGATCGAACGATTCGGAATCGACTTATTTCTTTCCCTCCAAGGGATAGCAACTCTTGTTCTCTCCTTGAATTTTATTTTGGTTGTATTTCTCATCCGATAATATATGATCTCTATCTTGCCGGGTTCTATTTTCGGTAAGTTTGTAAGGGTAAGTATTAGTAAAAATTAGTAGTTTGTATCTTTTACTCTTTTTTTTTGGTATAAACATTAAAACCAACAAAAAAATCATTATTTTTCAAAAAATAAATAATGGTTAACTTTTAAAAAAAAATTAAAAGGTTCTTTTCCTTTCGAGTATGGATTCAGTTTTTCGGTTCGAGTCTAATTTCTAGATCGAGTCTTTTGGGTTTGGTTGGTCTGAATAAAATACTCATGGCTCGAGCTTGAGCTCAGAGGATATGGATACGAGCAATCAAACACATGGGCAGCCGCTTGCAAAATAGTTCCAGCCGGGGCTGCTCTTACCGCAGGACATGGAGTTTTGGGGTACTTGAAACGCCACTCAAAGTAACAGATTCATTTCGGGGATATACAAAGGTGAATTGCCTTTTAAACCTAAGCTTGGAAAGTAAAACTCTTCATTTATTTGTGTGCTTGTTGTTTTTGATCTTGTTACTTCTTTATTTTTTAATCTTGCTCATTCAACTGTATATAAATAAGTAAACATTAATTTATATTGACAATGATGATTTGAGTGACGTTTGAATATTGTAAACAAGACAGCCATGTTCAAGAGCATTTAATTTGGTCAAGAGATAACAAAGTTAAAATGTTTTACTGTGGCTTTGAAACCATGAATCTTTCTAATCATTTCATAGTACAAATTTAGCAAAGCTTGAAGTGAAGTAATTGGTTCACGATGAAAATAAGCAGTTTTTAGTTAGAAAATGGCTCACACTATGATAAAAAGCCTAATAAAATCTGTTAAAGATACCAAAAAAATTACCTCGGAGAAATTGTTAATGAGGTCGTTTGTTACAACCAGACAAATATTCTTCTTAAACTATAAATGGCTTTTTACCTCCTTCCTCTGAATCGACATTTCCTCCTTTCTCTGAATCGCCCTTTCTTCAAAGTCGAGGTTTGCCAAGATGTGAGTTAACTGCAAAAGTAAGTGATGGACTGCTACGAGTTCAAGGGGTAGCAAAAATTTCCGACAATTGCGAGCATAAAATCCAAATCTTGGCTGCTTACATTTACAATGCCATGAGCGTTTGAAACCCGTTGAAGATGCTCTGGAAGTGTGATGTTCCATAAATCAACATGATCATGATAAGGACTTGGCACTATAATAGCATTTGCATATGTCAAAATCCAATTCTTTGTTCTAGCTCGTATATTTGATGTCATGTCTTCCTGATACGTTGCAAAGCTTGCATTGAAGTCACTGATTCAAACTGAAAATAAGTAATTTCATTTAGAAATTCACACGGTTAGAACCTTCGGGTGGTAACCAATATGATCCGGAGTTTTTTTTTACTGTTTTTCCATTATAGAGCTAAATTATAGTATTTTTCAAAGTAAATTTTTTTAAAAACTCCAAGTAATTTTTTTTTTTGATATATTCATTTTTCTACAGTCTCATATATAATTTTTTTGTAGCTTTACCTGATAATATAAACTCTTATTTTTGGTCTTTTTGCATATTTATAAGTAATATATAATTCGTGTTGTGATGAGAGATATAACACTATTAAACTATTTGTTGACATTATAATTTAATATGCAGTTGTTATTTGGTATCATTTTGATGTTTTCTTCTTTGATAACTTTTGTTTTTCGTTTGAAATCCAAAATATAACACAAACATGTTTGAAATCCAAAATATAATGATAAAAATTATAACTCAACCAAAGCAAACATATAAATTGTTTTAATCTCAAAGATTCAAGAGAATGAAATTGAAAAATATATTCATGAATTCATTTACTAACCACATATATGTTTTTTCAACAACCTCCATTGAGCTTTTGGTCTTGTAAACCACTTAAAGAGAACCCAATTGAGTTTGTGTAGACGAAAGTTATAAGAGATGATTCCAATCATCCCTTTTTCTAACATCCGATGTGGGATATTTTCATGTTGAACTTTTTTTTTTTTGCTAATTTTTTGTTTGTGGCTTTAACTTTATTTTACGTTGATTAAAATATTAACTCAATTATTAAGAGACTATTTTATATCCATGATATAAATATTCATATGCTATTCATACAACATATATGTTTCATCATAAATTTTGCAAAATTTTCATTATATATTATTTTAATTGATTTTTTTATAAATATAATTTTAGTTAATATCTATTTTTCTACATATTAATTGATGTATGATGTAAAATATATATTTGTAACATTAAATTAAATTAAAAATGTACAAAAATTGCAGTATTAGCTAGTCTCCGGTAACTCTCCGATTTATTTGCTTGGCAGTAGGCATTAGACCCAACTGATCTCCGATTAGCACCTAGAGAAATTTTAAACAAAGATTGCAGCATTGTTCATAGTTTCCACAATATCATCAACCTACTCCTCCTTTAGTTCTTGATCGGATTCTCCAGATTTTTCATCTCCTCTTCAGTGTAAACGTTGAGAAGCTCCATTGACATAGTTGTTGGATCAAGCTCGAAAGCAACCTTCGAGAGCATTCTTACCTTATTGACTTGTAAGAAAATAAGAAACCACCTGATGCGAGAACCTGAACAGTTCTTACTACATGTTCATCATCTTATCACAATTTTTATAAGGATCGAACCGAAGCATCAATTAGAGAAAATTAGTGCATTCCATCATAATTATTAAAAGCAACCCATACCTAGTTTTCTCCAAATTAAATGATGCTTTGGTTCGATCCTTGTCAAAATTGTATAAATCAGGAACTAGAACACTCATAACCTCTAAATTAAGTTGATCATTTTTATCTTTGACCATATCATCAGTGTTGTTGCTATAACATGTAACTCTTTTCACAACATTGTATTTGAGTCTTGAGGGACCTTTGTTAATGCAACAGAACCAACATTGACTTGTTGAGAAGTAGAAACATACATTTCAAGACTTACGTTGATCATACTTTTAGCCTTTTCAACCAACGCACTTGCTAATTCTTGTTAAGTCCTCTTATCTCTTTTTAAGTGGTTTACAGGACCATAAACTCTCAATGGAGGTTGTTGAACCATTTGTTCAACCTTAACTAGACATCTTCGGAGAACCAATATTTTTTAAAAAACGCACCTGGGGGACAAGCTGCAGCTTCATACTCTTTAATCAAGAAGTTTCTATCTTTAAGAAAAGCATATTGGTTCGGTGAGATACAATGAGGCACAATCATTTTGAAACGCCTATCTCTATATATGTCAAAGTTTTAATGTGATTTGCAATTAGATAATCATCCAAAATGCGGGTCTCTATAATTTCCAAATCTAATTGCAATTATATAATCATCAAAAATGCGGGTCTCTATAAGCTCCAAATCCAAAATGTAATAATATTGAATAATGTGATTTGCAATTCTCTTGCAAACTTTAATTTTTGCAAGAGAATAGAGACCCACATTTTGGATGGACGAAACTACACCTAGAATATGTGAGAACATGTTTTTAAAACAAGAATATTCAACGACACTAGAAAAATAACCACATTTAAGAATAACCCCAGAAGAGAAACAAATCCAAAAATAACACACTGATTTGCGGTTTGCTGATAAGAAGATGTCTTTGGTCAAAGTATATAATTTTTAAATGAAATAAAGTAAAGAAAAAGAAAAATGCATATGTAAAAATTATTATATTTCTATACGAGAATTTTGAATATGGGAGAAAATGAGAATTTGACTGAATACATTTGTGAAAATAGAAAAAACTTTATTGGCATATAAAACAATTTTACCATAAAAGTCATTTGTGATATCTTTGACACATGTTCGTCATTGTATGGTGAGGTTCTATATAGTTTATCTCTAGATTTTTACTTTAGTAACGCTTAATGTAAAATGATAACACAAAATATAAGGTTTGTTTCTAGTAATTTGGTTGGTAGACGAAGAAGAAAGGGAGAAAATAAAATGTAAAATTGTTCGTTCGATTCTCTATGTTGAGGTATGTATATCATCATGTGATATGTGTATCGTCTTCTCTTTGTATTATTTGCTATGTGCTTTTTTTATTATGTGTTTTTGTCTCTCTCTCTCTCGTCTTTTAAATTTAAATATGTATCTCTTAATTTGCATGTGTGGTTTTATCTGGTTTGGATACTATTTTTTTATGAGTTTGGTTGTGGAGGCACAAGGGTTTTGTTGTTCTTTCACAAGTTAAAGTCGAATTGGCTATTGGGTACTTTGATTTTGATTTTTCTTGTTCTATATATATATCTTCTCCAATGTTTTCTGTGATTTGATAAATGGGTTGGAGCGATCTAGTGGGGTTTTAGTCTAGATTTTGTTGGGATATCATATATATGTAAGGGATTTTGTTCATGTTCTATGATTTGATAAATGGGTTGGAGCGATTTTGTTGGGATATCAGATCTAAGGTATTTTGTTAAGTTCTAATTTGATTTCAATTGAGTACTTAAAGTCTCGTTAAAATCATTTGGGGCAGATGAAAAATAGATATGTGCTTAATACTGAGCTTGTTTTCAAATCACAATTTTGGGGTTTCAATAGATTTTTTGTTTCGAAAATATTTTTCGATTAGATCATTTTTCCTTGTTTTGGCATATATATGTTGAGAATTTTTTGTGCTTTCGTATGTTTGTTTGATTTCATTTTAGAGGCATCATGATCTTAGTAACTAGCCAAAGATCTTTTTGAAACCCGAATATGTTTTCATAAGATTTCCCGAATATGTTTTCATAAGATTTTTAGCTTCTTGAATTTTCAACAGATTTTAACGCGTAAACTATATTCTGATTTAATTATGCAACAAACTTTTTCACCTTAACTCTATCATAATTTAAATTTTCAACGCACTCTCACACGCAAAATCTAAACAATGAATTAGTTTTGCAATGAAATTTCCTGCGCAAACCGTCTATTCAATTGTTGCATTTTTTTCGATATGGCATGAGTTGTTTGTTCAGTAGTAGTTATTTCTTTCAACAAGTTGGTTGAATTCTTTATCTAAGATTTCAATATCTGAACATCTAAATTTGAAAGAGATCCCAAGAGAAACATATACTTTAGTGGAACAATATTTTTGGATCTTATATCAAGATTGAAATTTAATGGAACAAACCATCTATTCAAATATATTTTTCAAGCATTTTTTTAATTGAATGTAAAATTTATGTAAACGAAAAAACTCATTTTTACATTAAATGCGTATGTTGGTTAATGTTAGAATTGCGTAGAAAGTAAAAAAGAGCTTTGGTAAATCTTCAACTCGTTCTTCTCGTAACAAACCAACCTTGAAGTGTTTGTCACCACTTCTTTGGATTGTGCTTAGGCGATTCCTCATTATTTTGTCTAGAAGCCGAGTCAATCTTTGTGGTTGATATTGCGGCTTTCCATGCCTCCGTTGATTTCTCTCTCGCCAAATTGTGCGAATAGTTGCTTGAAACAAGTACCTTAAGACAAAGCACATCATTAGGTCTTGGTGAAGGCTTGAGATGAGTTGGGTAATGAGAGAATTCCAATATGTCGTGAATTGATTAAGGAGCACTCCTTGAGTAAGGTTAGTCCAGATCGTCGAGGAATATATGCAAGCAAAGAAAAGATGGTTGCGAGACTCCATGGGATCTTGACAAAGGCCACACTCTATTGGCACGTTTAGTTTCCAATGAAATGTACGATCCACTGTAGAAAGTCGATCATGTAACGCAAGCCACACCAAAAATGAATATGTTGGAGTTGCATTTGAAAACCACACACCTCGACTCCATTCTAGCATAGGACGGGAACATCTGATTTGATTCCAAGTTTGTTTTGTCATAAATTTCTGTTTGTGAACCCCCTCTTTAAACTGCAAAGTGTTTCTATCCTCTTCATTCAGTCGTAGATTTGCTCGAGTAATATCGATCTAGTTTAAGAGTTGTTGGCGGTGTCTGCATTTGCGTCTCATGTGATATGCATCCACCTTTGCAACCGTGTCATGGGCAAAGATTCCAAGGTCTATGTATTCTCTCGGGCGTATCTTATCGAAGAGACATGCATGATCACTCCAATTTTCAAACCAAAAAGATTTTGTCGTTCCACTTCCGACCTTGACCTTGTGAAAATATTTTGCCACCTCTTTGTACTTGATTATCTTTCTCCAAATCCATGAACCAGTGGTAGTACTATCCTTTACGGACCAAAATGATCCTTGGCGGATGAGGTACCGATGAAACCAAGAGACCCAAATAAACGATTTAGTGGAGACGATCCTCTAGATGAGTTTTATAATACATAATGTGTTCACTTCCTTCAACGGTTTCAGGCCTAAACCACCTTCACTCTTTGGTCTACAAACTTCATTCCATGAGATTTTTGCTTTTTTGGTGGAGAGTTCTGGACCATACCACAAAAAAGCAGACCAAATACTGTTGATCTCGTCAATGCAACTTTGTGGTAGACGAAAAGCAGAGATTCAGAAATTTGTTATACTCATGAGAACATAGCTGACGAGCTGCAATCTCCATGTAAAGGAAACAAATCAGGTTGTCTAGGACCTGATTTTAGATCGAATTCGTTCAAGTAGAGGATCATAATATATATGTCGAGGTCGGTTGCTTCGTCAACATAGGGAGGCCGAAGTAACGCACATGTAAGTGATCAATAGCAAAAGGAAATCGATTTTCTACCTCTTGTCTGCTTCCGTCTGTGACTCCAACAAGATATGTTGTGGACTTTTCAAGTCTTATTTTCAATCCCAAGATTTTTTCCAAACTCATCAAATACTGAGATAATCCCCTCTATAGATCCAATTTTTTCCATCCGTAAACACCATAAGGTCGTCGGCAAAACATAGATGTGTGAGCCGAATACTTCTAAACCTTGACTCTTTGAGTGATATCCAAATTTCCTTTCAATCGAAGCCTTATCAAGCATTTTAGAAAGGACATGCATACCGATGACGAAGAGGTAATGAGGTCTCAGCCCTCTTTAACTTCTGAAAAAACCAGCTAGCTCCCCGTTAACGTGGACTGAAAAAGACACCGTAGACACGCAGAGATGAATCCAGTGAACAAAACCAGAGGGTATATTTAACGCCAGCAACATGTTAACCAAGAAAGGCCATTGTATAGAGTCGAAAGCATTTGATATATCAATCTTTAGAGCACTTCTTTGAGAGATTGAAGGCTTGTGGTAGTCTTTAACTAGCTCTAAAGCTAATAGCAAATTCTCAATCAACAATTTGTTTTGAACAAAAGTCGATTGGTTAGGAGCAACAAACATTGAGAGGGTTTCTTTCAGGCGATTCGCTAAGATCTTTGAAACCACTTTGTATGCAATTGTAAAGTCTCTCCCAATCACATGCCAAGCGCCCTTAAAGAACTCGCTTGTATATCCGTCGAGTCCAGAGGATTTATCATTCGGCATAGAAAAAAGAACCCCTTTGACCTCTGCTTCTGTAACCTCTCGTACCAGCCAACTTTGATAATCATGTAGGCAGCTAAATTTTAGAAGTCCACTGAGATTTTCCACTGAAATACACGCGAAGTTTGTTGGTTTCAGCGTTAAGAATTCTCTGCAATAAGATTCAGCTTCAATCTTTATGTCCTCTGCCATCGTTGCCACTGTACCATTCGAACAATGAATTTCTTGAGTGGTGTTCTTCGCTTGCCTGGTCTTAATTTCTCGATGAAATGTTTTATTATTTCTGTCCCCCACTTGCATCTAATAAAGTTTCGATTTTTGACGTAAAACTTCTCCTCTAGATCAGCTATTCGATTCCATTTATTGTATGCTTCAACCTCCTCTCGTATAAGTGTAATTCCGTCAAGTTTGATAATGTGAGTGTTTGCTTCTCACATAACTCCTTGTAAGCCTATGTTGTTCTGTGCTACATGTCTCCGATTTTTCTTTTAGCAAACCACGAAGTTGTGGCTTAAGAGCTTTCAACTTCTTTGAAAAATGTAACATGGCGGATGTTGTGTGAAATAACTTCTCCGTTTCTGACCAAAAGTTTTCTACTAAAGGGATGAAACCAGGAAATCCAACACATCGTTCACAAACTTGAACGATTTCCTCTTCAAAGAAAATTGGGAATTGTTTTGGCATCGAGATTTCTAGATAAAGTTAAAAGTTTTGCCACTATCTATTTCAACATTTTTCAAAAGTGTAGGATACATGTTTGGCAAAGTTATTCTTTGGTCTTGCATGATCTGGACTAAGATACATATAAAGATCTTGTGGCTCTATTTTGATGAAGAAATAATGCAAATGGACGATGTTGGAGATAATAGAATGAAAGGTTAAGACATGAATAAACAAAAGAAAAGATTTCCATCACTTAACTGGCTAGCAATAATCCGGTCAACAGTGGTCCACTCAGGAGGAATGGCAAAAAATCATATCCATTGTTACTGATTGAATCCATTTTAGAATGAAATTTGTTCACCCTGGTTTTTAAACTAGGATTGGACTTGTTATTAGGTTTCTGGAATTCCTGCTCGGACACCCTGTGATTGGCAAATCGGAAAAAGATAAGAAAATAAGCCATCTGTTATCAGATAAACATACAAGAGGCGCAACAAAACCATCATAAACATAGTAATTCACATGTCCAAACATAACATACAAGTATGTGGGAAATACCAAGAGAAGTGCATGTACGATACCTTCCACTTCACCAGATATTGTTTTACAAAAATTTGCTTTGGCACCCTGTGATTGGCAAACCGAAAAATATCATGTGGTACCAAATCAAGTTTTTGTGAAACAATATCTTGTGAAGTTGAAGAGTTTATCGTACATGCGCTACCCTTGGTAGTTCCCACATACTTTTATGTTTTATGTTATGTTTGAACATGTGAATTACTGTGTTTATGGTTGTTTTGTTGTGCATCTTGTCTGCCTATCTAATAACATATGAGTTCTTTCCTTTTCCTTTTTTACGATTTGCCAATCACAGGGTGCCTGAGCATGAATTCCCAAAAGCTTACAAGTCCAATAATCTTTTAAAAACTAGGGTGGACAAATTCCAAATGGAGATGATTTTGTTGCCATTCCTCCTGAATGGATCACTGTTAACCAGATTATTGCTTGTCGGTTAAGTGATGGAAATGTTTTTTTTTGTTTATTCATGTATTAACCTTTCATTCTCTTATCTCCACCATCGTTCTACCCCCTGAGAATAAGTTTGATATGTTTCTCTAGTTAAGAAAATTTGTCTCTAGATTAATTACAACATCTTATTTCAAACTTTTCTAGTGGAACTTTGATTTTAGTTTGTGATTTTTGTTAATTCAAAGGACATCTTGATTCTTGATGCGGGTGATAGCCCAAAAACTTCCTCTAGAGACGATCACTGTGGAGAAGGTACTTTCATTTTAAGTATGTATCAGTTTCAGTTACGTTTTTAATTAAAAAAAAATCATTATATGGCAGCATATGACAAGATTTTTCCTCTATGCACTACGGGCATTGAGTCTCATGCTCACATGTTCTTTGAGTATGATTTTTCGAGCAACATATGGCAAGCTTTCACAAGTAGGGTGTTAACCAAATCGCCATCTGTTCTCCTTGATATTTTGGATCTTGTTCTGCAGCCTCTAGCTCCTGGTGACGTTAACCGCATGATAGTAACGAAGCTGCTCCTCCAAACCATTGGTTATGCAATTTGGAGAGAGAGAGACGCAAGAATCTTCACCTCCATCTCTACTCCGCCCGAATGTGATAAAAACTTTGGTGGATCGAATTATTCGGAATCGACTTATTTTTTTTCCTCCACGGGATAGCAACTCTTGTTCTCTCCTTGAATTTTATTTTGGTTGTATTTATCATCCGATATGATATGATCTCTATCTTGCCGGGTTCCATTTTCGGTAAGTTTGTAAGGGTAAGTATTAGTAAAATTTAGTAGTTTGTATCTTTTATTCTTTTTTGGTATAAATCTTAACATTAAAACCAAAAAAAAAAACTCATTATTTTTCAAAAAATAAATAATGGTTAAATTTTAAAAAAAAAATGTTCTTTTCCTTTCGAGTATGGATTCAGTTTTTCGGTTCGAGAAATAGTAAAACTCTTCTAAAGTCTAATTTCTAGATCGAGTCTTTTGGGTTTGGTGGGTCTGAATAAAATACTCATGGCTTGAGCTTGAGCTCAGAAGATATGGATACGAGCAATCAAACACATGGGCAGCCGCTTGCAAAATAGTTCCAGCCGGGGCTGCTCTTACCGCAGGACATGGAGTTTTGGGGTACTTGAAACGCCACTCAAACTAACAGATTCATTTCGGGGATATACAAAGGTGAATTGCCTTTTAAACCTAAGCTTGGAAAGTAAAACTCTTCATTTATTTGTGTGCTTGTTGTTTTTGATCTTGTTACTTCTTTGTTTTTTAATCTTGCTCATTCAACCGTATATAAATAAGTAAACATTAATTTATATTGACAATGATGATTTGAGTGACGTTTGAATATTGTAAACAAGACAGCCATGTTCAAGAGCATTTAATTTGGTCAAGAGATAACAAAGTTAAAATGTTTTACTTTGGCTTTGAAACCATGAATCATTCTAATCATTTCATAGTACAAATTTAGCAAAGCTTGAAGTGATGTCATTGGTTCACGATGAAAATAAGCAGTTTTTTAGTTAGAAAATGGCTCAAACTATGATAAAAAGCCTAATAAAATCTGTTAAAGATACCAAAAAATTACTTCCGAGAAATTGTTAATGAGGTCGCTTGTTACAACCAGACAAATATTCTTCTTAAACTATAAATGGCTTTTTACCTCCTTCCTCTGAATCGACATTTCCTCCTTTCTCTGAATCGCCCTTTCCTCCTTTCTCTGAATCGCCCTTTCCTCAAAGTCGAGGTTTGCCAAGATGTGAGTTAACTGCAAAAGTAAGTGATGGACTGCTACGAGTTCAAGGGGTAGCAAAAATTCCCGACGATTGCGAGCATAAAATCCAAATCTTGGCTGATTACCTTTACAATGTCATGAGCGTTTGAAACCCGTTGAAGATGCTCTGGAAGTGTGATGTTCCATAAATCAACATGATCATGATAAGGACTTGGGACTATAATAGCATTTGCGTATGTCAAAATCCAATTCTTTGTTCTAGCTCGTATATTTGATGTCATGTCTGCCTGATACGTTGCAAAGCTTGCATTGAAGTCACTAATTCAAACTGAAAATAAGTAATTTCAGTTAGAAATTCACACGGTTAGAACCTTCGGGTGGTAACCAATATGACCCGGAGTTTTTTTTTACTGTTTTTCCATTATAGAGCTAAATTATAGTATTTTTCAAAGTA
>PKML01067450.1:67677-91227 GCA_002933935.1 Eutrema yunnanense | reverse complement strand
TTTTATCGAAAATAACTATAGTTTACGTGATTTACAACAACAAAAACATTATTCTCTATTCTATTTTATTTATTAAAAATACTAATAGTGATACTTAAAATATTTATTTCTTTAAAAATAAAAGTTTATTAAAAAATAAATCAATTATTATGTATTATATAACTTTATTTACAAAAATAATTAATATTTTTTATATAATTTTATTAATATTGACTCCTCACTAATAAATATTTCTAGCTCGGCCACTGGTTGAGTGATTTAGTGGGTTTGTACTTTGTAATCTGGATAGTACTGTTGGCAGTGGCAGATCTAGAAAATATAATTAGTGGTGGCAAAAATATAACATAATAAAAAGGTAAAAATAGTTAAAAATGTTATACGAAATTCAAAATAAACTCCAACAAATGTGATGACAATAAAAAAACTTCTACAAAAATACCCTACGCTCATTTATCATCTGAAACCTTTTTATCACTTTTTTATTTGTAACAGATTCAAATGAGGAAGAAAGAAAGAGAAAGCAAAATTAGAAGAAAATAATTAGGGTTTTTAATTTGTAAAGATTGGTTAATAATTAATTGATTAGAGTTTTTAATTTTTTATTTATTTTATAACAAACTGAGCTTTTTCATAAAATAGAAAAAAAAAAATTTAGTTGCCCTTTTGGGCTTAAATCAGAAAAAACGTTATGTGGCGGTAAAAAAAAATTTTTAGTAAAATGTTTTTTTTTTTTTAAACAAGTACTAATAAAAAAAATCGAGTGGTGGCACTTGCCCCCACCCTGTGAACAGTAGATCCACCCATGACTGTTGGGATATCAGATTTAGGGCATTTTCTTTCTGTGAATTAAATTAGTTACTCGTTACAACGAATCAAAACCGAGCCTAATGCTTAATTACCTGACTACTTTCCAAATCAAGAAACGAAATAATTAGAATCAAAAGTATGTAACCGATAGGATCAATGCATATGGTAACAAACCGAGGCTGGTGTTGAATGACCAAATCAAGAACCTGAGAGATCTGTTCAGCGTTACACTTCTCCATAAGTTTCTGAAAGACATGATGGCCAAAATGGTCCACCATCAACTCACAAACGTGGAAGACGACATCGTTGAAAATCACATCAATCGTCTCCTTCGAACCAACATAGATCTTTTTCTGAAAACCATTGTTAAGCATCACATTATGTCTGCAGGTAGTGATTCATCGTCATCTGTTGCGAATCTATTTCACGGTGAGGATTCTCTAACAATCGATCTCACTTTTTTAACAAAGAATCTTCTTTCGGTAGCCTTTTCGTTATCGTTTCAATTGTTCCTCATCAAATGACGATGATTCACTAGTTGCAGAATCATCTGATGAGGAACAGTTGTTGAATCGAGAACGGAGAGGCTACTCAAAGAAGATTATTTGTTTAAAGAAGCAAGATCGATTGTTAAAGAATCCTCACCGTGAAATAGATTCGCAACAGATGACGATGAATCTCTACTTGCAGATATAATCGTTTCAGAACGATTATGTTAATGGAGGATCTTAAGCTAATAGTAATGTGATGCTTAACAATGGTTTCTTGAACGGAAACTCGCGAGACGTTCCTCATCTCTCAAGGAATCGTTTCTTGAATTAGAGTCCTCATCGTCCTTGGGATTCGAACAATGGCTTTAGCTCGATTGTTTCGCTTGCTAAAGAACGAGATTCGAGTAATGAGTTGCAGAAGAAGATCTCTGGTGGTTCGAAGGAGATGATTGATATTGTTTTCAACGATGTTGTGTTTCACGTTTGTGAGCTGATGGTTGACCCTTTTGGTCATCATGTCTTTCAAAAGCTTATGGAGAAGTGTAGCTCTGAACAGATCTCTTAGGTTCTTGATTTGGTCACTCAGCACCAGCCTCGGTTTGTTACCATATGCACTGATCCTATCGGGTACAAACTTTTGATTCTTATTAGTTCGTTTCTTGATTTGGAAAGTAGGCAGCTAAGCATTAGGCTCGGTTTCTTGATTCTTTGTATGTGCTTCATATATTTGGTTAAGATCACTAATGTGTGGTATACTTCGCAGAAGAGAAGCGGTCATCCACGCTTGCTTGATGCTGAATCATGCTTGTTTTCAAATCATCGGTGTTTAGGGTTTTGTTTCTTTCGATTATATCAATTTTCCTTGTTTTGACATATCTAAGTTGAGAACCCTATGTGTTTATTGATGTTTGTTGATTCCATCTTAGGATCTAGCTAAATGAAAAGATCTTCTTGATTCTTAAAAGCTTTTTTCGCGTGCAAACTCTATTATGATTTAAATTTCGCAATGAACTTTTGCGCGCAAACCGTCAATTCATTATTTCAGTTTTTCTATAGTAGTTAAATTTTTTTAAAAGAAGTTTCATGGATTCCTTATCTAAAACTCCAGTATATGCGATTATACTTTAGAGGAACAATACATTTGGATCGTTAACCAAGTATTCAAATATCTCTTTCCACCACTTATGTTTTCATTGATTTGGATTTGTTATCTCCATTGAGATTTCTGGATCCCATTTTCTGTTTCAGAATTGTTCAAGAGTTTAAAATAAGGTCTCATTCCAATCAAACCTTGATCTTATATTTTATCATTTTGAAACTCGTATCTCCATATATGTTAATGTCAAAATTTTAATGTGATTTACAAATTGATACTTGGAACTTAAAACTTATAAGAGATTCCTCAATTTGTTTTGAGATATGTAAAGACTTATTATAAACCTAACAGTACTGATCTCTCTCTCGTCTAATAATGTTGCATTAAGAACCCTTAGGGTAATTGCAAGATCTATCATTTAATAACATCAAAATTAACTCACTTTTTTGGACACTATTCAACCACTACTATTTAACATAAAAATCCAACTCACCTTTATCTTTTCCAAATTATTTCAATCTTACCTTTTCTCTTTCCTGTTACTATTCACGGCGGGCGACGATAACACCGGCGGGTGACGATAACACCGGCGGGAGACGATAACACCGACGGACGACGATAACACCGGCGGGTGACGATAACACCCGCGGGTGACGATAACACTGGCGTGCGACGAAAACACCGGAGGACCGACGATAACACCGGCAGGCGACGATAACACCAGTGGGCATCGATAATACTGGTGGCCCGACGATAACACCGGCGAGCGACGATAACTTTGTTCTGATATCAAAGTTAGATAACCAATAACATATATTTCTATGATATGATAAACACAGTTTATCACGATAATTTTTATATTTTCATATTTCACATATTTCTGTGAAATGATAAGTGGTTATCATATTTCACATTTTTATATTTTCATATTTCACACCGGCGAGCGACGATAACTTTGTTCTGATATCAAAGTTAGATAACCAATAACAGATAGTTTCTATGATATGATAAACACAGGTTATCACGATAATTTTTATATTTTCATATTTCACATATTTTTGTGAAATGATAAGTGGATTAACACGATATTTTATGATATGATAATTGGTTTAACATGACAATTTCATAAAAATTTACATGATAACTAATTTAATATGTCAATGTTTGACGATACTAACTATATGTTAACGATGCTAACAATGATAATTGGGTTAACATGATAATGTTAACGATGCTAACAATATGTTTTCTGGTGATGAACAGTGCTCGAGTTTTGATGAACAGTGTCACCGGCTTCTTCCATCATAAATTAAATTTTCAGACGAATACCATTTCTGTAATTATTCAAAAAGCAAATGATATTTTGGGTTTAATTATTTTTTTTCTCTTTCCTACTTACCTAATTTACAAATTCTTAATAAAACTTACCTAATTTTTTGGTCAACTGACCATATACACCTAAATCACCCCCATTTCTTATCTATCTTCTTTGAAGTAAAGTTTTAGTTTTTATAATAAAAAAGTACTTGTAAAGAAAAAAGTAAATAAATAATTAACTATTGTATATTTAAGTTAAGAATATTTTAAAAGACTTTGGCATAGCTCCAACATATAATGTATATTTTTTTTGTCACATTGTTTTCCCAACCAGATTGTTTGCATTTTTTGTTGTTTGAACTCAAAGATTGTTGTATAAGTTCAAAAACAGAGTACAACACTTGCAATTCGTGATTTAGTAATGTGCTTTCCTTTTGAAAATTGGTATGAATTCTTTTCATTTTGGAGATTTAGCAATATTTATGATTCTCTGTTTCTCTAATGTTGAAAATGAGAAGATATTGTGTGTATGGGTTAACTAAAGTTGGGTGACCTCTAGGTTTTGCCTAAGATAACTTTTTGCATAGCTTTATTGAGTTCTTGACAAGATTACATGGAAATCTAATGAATATATCATGCTTTAGTGCGCATTTACTCATAGTCTAATTCGTAAGTGTTTTGCCTATTTTCCATGATTTACGCTCCTTTGCTTTTTATGTTTTTTTTTGTGTTGTCCTTGCAGTATATTTATTAAATATGAATATTGGTACTTCCGAGTCTTGTTGGTATAACTCAAACAATGATCACAATCTCATGAGCAATCCGTGTTATAGTGGACTACTTCTCATAGCTTATCAATAGGTACCAAAATCCTAAACCATTTCACCTTCTCATCAAACTTAAATAGTGTGGGCGCTTTCAACATACGATATGATATATTTTTTGCGGTTATATCGTTTGGTCTTTGGAAGAAATATGTAAGACTATTTACAATTAGGTTTAAATTCTACTAAGCATCTACAAAGTGTTATTAGAGTTTAAATGTAGTATTAAAAGGTAATTAGCCAAAAGAGTTAGATATTTTACATAGCCTTTTTTATTTTATTTTGACCTATATGTCCTTACACACATTATTTTTTCGACATTTACTAGAGTGTTTAATATGTGTAAACATTTGTATCTAATATGTGTAAACATTTTTATCAGTTAGCCTCTAATGCTGTCTAGATCGTCTAGAGCACATACTCTTATACCTTGAAAATTATTGTGGAATAAAAATGTAAAATTTCTCATTAGTTGATCATTATGAAATAATTATTGATCCTAATGACCACTTAATGGTTTGTATAGATAGAAAAATATCTTTCACTTTCTTAGGAGAGGTTGTAATTCTTTTTTTTTATGAAAAAAATCTTCCACATTTAAGAATAACTCTAAAAGAGGAACATATCGAAAACAACACACTGATTTGCCGTTTACAAATAAAAAGATGTCTTTGTTCAAAATACATTTTTATTTCATGAAACAAAGTGAAGAGAAACACAAAATGCCAACGTAAAAATTATTAATTTTTCTATTGAGATAATTTTGACTAAAAATATTTGTGAATTATAGAAAAAAAATTACTAGCATATAAAACATTGTAATTTTACCATAAAAGTCATGTGTACAAGGTGGTGGGCTAGTGGTAGGGCGGGCCTAGGCAGAGAGAGCAATTGACTTGTTCAGGGTTCAATCTTACTCCTTAGCTAAAACCAAACATTATTTTGTGGGAAGTCTGTCAATTGGGCCTAGGCCCAATTGGTTTACATGGTAGTCCGAAATGCAGGCGGCCGGGTTATCCCCTGTCGATTAGTGGAAGGCATAAAAAACTTGGGGTCATGCGGGGTGGTACATACCCTCACGGGTCACTGCAGTTCACTATGTAGCACTTCGGTGCGTTCTTACCTGGGGCCGACCGGATAGCCGATAGGGTATATCAAAAAAAAAAGTCATGTGTGCTCCCGCATAAGGGTAATTTCTTATCTTGGCTCGGTTTCAGAAAATCCGGAAGAGTCCAATGTCGACTAGATAGAGCTATATGTAATGAGAAATGACATCATCTTTTCTTCCACACTGAAGTGGTGTACTTAAAGTTATGGGGGTCAGACCATCAACCAGTTTTAGCTAGAATCCAATCAAAACCGGGCAGAGTTCATAAAGGTTTTAAATTTGATAAACGCTGGTTGGAAAAAGCTGGACACAACGATACTATTGCAGAGGGCTGGGGATTTCCCGACGATAATAATCCAAGAGATTTCAACTCAAAAATAGGAAATTGTCGGAAAGCGATATCTAGATGGAAGAGATTGAATCCATCGAATGCATCCAAGAAAATCGAGGATATTAAACGTATACTTGAACAAGCCCAAACAGACGACTCCTTCCCAAGTTAAGATCTAAAATGGGAATAATGCGCCACTTTTCGAGAAGAAGAATTATATTGGAAGCAAAAAAACTGAGTTATTTGGCTAAAGGAAGGAGTATGGGTGGGCGTTCGGATCTTCGGATCGGGTTCGGGTCGGGTATTTCGGGTTTCAAGTTTAGGGATTTAGGTACCGAGCAGGTATTTTAAAAATTTGGATCGGGTTCGGTTCGGGTTTGGATCGGATCGGGTTTTTTTTTTTAAGATCCGAAATTTTTCGGATATGTTCGGATCCAGATCCAAAAGTATCCACAATACCCAAAAAAGCCCGAATAACCCAAAATCGGAGACAAAATACAAAAACATGAATATTTATTTCAATAAAACTAATATACTTTCAAACCAAAAGTATCTAAAATACCCAAAAAATTCAGAAAAAACAAAATAGGTGTATTCGATATACCCATAATATCAAAAATATACCTAAAATACCCGAAATACCCAAAAAATAATTAATATATTCGGGTTTATAGTTGTAATTTTGGATATTTGTGTTATATCAAGTCTAAATATAATTAATATATTTGGGTATATAATTACACTTCGGATATTTCGGGTACCCATTCGGTTCTTTGTTCGGTACCGGTTCGGGTTCAGTTCTTCGGGTATAGGAATTTAGGATCCGATTGGATATTTTTAAAATTCGGATCGGGTTTGGTTCGTGTATTTTTGGTTAAGTACCGGTTTGGATTTTTGGATCCGGATAATTTGCCCAGCCCTAGGAAGGAGATCGTAACACGAAATTTTTCCATGGGACAACAAAACATCGACGGGTGCGAAACAGAATCACAAAGATTAAAAACTCTGATGGATCCTGGGCAGAAGACGAAGACGATATAGAGAAGGTAGCCACATATTATTTCCAGAACCTTTTCACGTCGTCACAACCTAATGATTTTGAAGAAGCCCTCCGGTATGTTACCGCACAAGTTTCTCCAGAGATTAATGCTTTCCTCACCCGGCCTCCAACGGACGAGGAGATAAAAAGGCCATTTTTTAGATAAATCCTGAAAAAGCGCCCGGATGGGATGACGGGCTTATTCTACCAGAAGTTCTGGGAAGTGACAGCGAAAGACATCATGATGGTAAAAGACTTCTTTATCATGGGAAGTTTTAACGATCGTCTCAATCCAACTAATATCTGTTTAATCCCGAAAACAGAGAGGCCGAGAGAGATGATGGAGTTCAGACCCATCAACCTGTGTAACGTTAGTTATAAGATCATTTCCATAATTTTGTGTAAACAACTAAAGCGTTTCCTCCCGAAGCTAATCTCGGAGACTCAATCAGCCTTTGTGGCTAGACGTCTGATTATAGATAATATACTGGTAGCCCTTGAAATCTTCCATGCCTTAAGGACGAACCCTATTTGCAAATCAAATTTTGTGGCAATAAAAACATATATGAGTAAGGCATATGATAGGGTGGAATGGAGCTTCTTGGAAGCTCTAATGCTTAAGATGGGTTTCGATGCGAAGTGGGTTTCATGGATCCGATGGTGCATGTCTTCGGTTTCATACCAAGTCCTCCTGAATGGAGAGCCGAAAGGAAATATAAGCCCATCTCGGGGTCATTGTCAAGGAGATCCTCTTTCACCCTTCATATTTAGCATCCTTACTGAAGCCCTTATCGCCCAGCTTCGAGAAGCGGAAGCCGAAGGGCGTATAACGGGACTAAAAATAGCGCAAGCTAGCCCAGCAGTTTCCCATCTCTTGTTTGCGGATGATAGCCTTTTTCTGTAAAGCGGATGTCCTGCAATGTGCAGAGTTAATGAAGATCATAAATTGCTATGGACGAGCTTCAGGACATCGGCTAAATCTCTCAAAATCGTCCATCCTATTCGGAAGCAATGTGGCCCCCGAGGTCAAGACTGTACTTAAAAGGACGCTAGGTATTTTGAAGGAAGGATGTATGGGGATGTATATGGGTCTCCCCGAAAGGATTTGTGGCTCGAAGAAACAAGCTTTCGCCTTTATTCAAGCATCTAAATGGCCGTATTAATTCATGGTCAGCAAAGTTCCTATCAAAAGGAGGAAAGGAAGTCCTTATTAAATCGCTTAATACGGAGTATTAAGCCGAGCCGAGGCTACAAGGCAGATGTTTTCTGCTGGAATCATACAAAGTCTGGCATCTATTCAGTAAAATCAGGTTATGCACTCGCAATTCAGCCGAAGAAGGATGAAGGCCTGCAACAGATCCTCGAGCCTAGCATTACACCTCTAAAAAGAAAAGTCTGGACTTTGAAAACACCAAGGAAGATCCAACATTTCCTGTGGCAGGCAGTTTCGGGGTGTGTCCATGTATCTAACAACCTGGCAGATCGGCACTACGGCACGTACCGGTTCTGTCCGAGATGTGGAGCAGAGGTGGAATCTATAAATCACCTTCTCTTCGAGTGTCCCCCAGCTATCCAGACTTGGGCACTTTCAGGGATTCCATCCAGCCCGGGCCTTTTTCCGAGTGATTCTCTCTACAAGAATTTTGATTATTTCCTTTGGCATGCAAAGGAAGGAAGTGTAATGGAAAAACATCTAGAAGCTTTCCCGTGGATAATCTGGTATATTTGGAAGGCCATGAATGATAAAGCCTTTAACGGCAAGGATGTCTCTCATGTTGATACCCTTCAACTCGCCATCCATATATGAAGCAGAAAATTGGAAAGTTTCTCAAGTGGTCTCGCAAATAGGTGAAAAAGTGCCAACCCACCGGGCTCGGCCCAAGGTGTTGAGAGTAGCGGACCAAGACATCGTTGTCAAATAGATGCCTCATGGGCATCGGTTGATGATCTATTTGGGGGTGGTTGTTTAATCGAGCTAGCGAACGAACGAAAAACTTTTGGCGCCTTTGCGAAGGAAAAAAAATTATCCCCCCTTCATGCCGAATTTAATACCTTATTATGGGCCATGAAGACCGTCTTGCTGCTAGGAGTACTAGCGATGACTTTTGAATTCGATTGCCTACAAATGGTTAAGGTGATCAATGAAGAGAAAGAACGGCCTGCTATGATCTCGGAAATTGATGAGTTCAATCATTTGCGTTCTACTTTAGGTTATTTTGATATTTCCTTTATTACTCGTGTATTCAATGTCCGTGCCGATTCCCTTGCAAAAAGGGCTCGAACCTGAGGTATTATCTTTTCCCATGTAGACTCTTTGATCCCGATCTGGATGGCCTCCGAGGCCACCCTACTCGAATCATCGTAATAATATATGGAGTTTTTGATGTCAAAAAAAGAGAGTCATGTGTGCTATCCTTGACACATGTTCATCATTGTATGGTGAGTTTCTATAAAATTTATCTAGAGGTTTTTATTTTAATAAGGCTTAATGCAAAAAGGCAACACAAAAATAGATGGTTTGTTTATCTTTCGTCTAGTAATTTGGTCGGTAGACGATGAAGGAAATGAGAAAAAAAAAATCTGAAGCTGTTGTTCTGATTCTCTATGCACATTTATTTGGATGAGCCAGTGTTGGATATGGTTGCGTTTAAAAGTTTGAATGTCTTAACATATTGAAAAGATAACTCGAGTCGTTTTAAAGAGTTGTCGAGTATGGCTTGTGATGTTCTTAGTATTCCTATAACAACGATAGCTTCGGAATCCTCATTTAGTATAGGTAGTCGAATGCTTAACAAGTATATAAGCTGTCTCCTACTTACTAATGTCCAAGCTTTGGTTTGTGCAAGAAATTGGTTACGTGGCTTTTCAAAAATAGGTAAGTGGTAATCATTATTTGCAGCATCATTCTGATTTATGATGATATGTTTTCAGTGATGAATTCATTTGGTTTTGCATATTTTCAAATGATGAGTTTATTGATGAGGACGAGGAGAAAGAAGAATCTTAAGGTAATTATTTTGCTGAGTTTTCAGATGATGAGTTTATTAAAAAAAAAGTTTTCAGATGATAAGTTCCAAGTCTGTTTATAGTAGCATTTAATTTTCAATTAGAGGTTTCGTTGATTGCTGCATATCTATGTTTTAATAGTATTTGATTTGTTTCTCCTCTTGTTTCTCCTTTTTTCTCATCATCATTTTGCGCTTGTGTTTCTTGTTTATCAATCTAAGATATGGTTCAATGTTCATTTTTTTGTTATTAGATTAGGTTCATTTTGTTGTTGTTAGATTAGGTTGTTAGATTGTTAATTAGATTAGGTTAGATTATGTTGATTTTTGTGGATTTGTGGATTTTTTGTGTGGATTATGTTGAATATGTGTGTATATTTTAGATTAGTGTTTGTTGAAATTTTTAGAATTATTAGATATAATTAAAAACGTTTTTTAATACATATATTTATTAAAAATGGGTTTTATAAATATATTTTTTATAAATGAATTTTGTGAAAAACGTTTTTAATAAATATAATTTATAAAAAAATGTTTTTTATAAATATATTTTTAAAAAACCTTTTTTATAAATATATTTTTTAAAACGTTTTTATAAATATATTTTAAATAAACATTTTTTATAAATATATTTTTGTAAAACATTTTTTATAAATATATTTTTTAAAAACGTTTTATATATATATATATATATATTTTAAACGTTTTTTATAATTATATTTTTTTAAACATTTTTTTTAAATATATTTTGTAAAAACGTTTTTTATATAATTATTTATTAAAAAAGTTTTTAGAAATTGTATTTATAATAAACGGTTTTTATATATGTACTTTAAAAAAAAATGTTTTGGTTTTTTAGAAAAATATTTATGATTATTTATATGTTTTTTTAAATGATCCCGTTTTTTTTTTGTAGGTCTTACAGTGAATTCGATCAAACAGTGAATTCGATCAAGACCGTCCTAGCGGTTCGAGGCAATTGGGGCGGAGGGGTACTTCCGCAGGTCCGAGCCAGAGTACTGTTCCGCCTTCTGCACATTCGTCTATTCCAGACACAGAGAGTGTAGCTCAACCGAGGATCATGACCATCGAGGAGCTCGTTCAACAGCCGGGATGAGAATTACTCAAAGTTCTCGATCCGAAACTCCTCATTCTGAGATCTACTTGGTAATAATTTTTTTTTCTTAATTAATGATTTTTTTGGTTTGATAACCGTTTTTTAATTTGTTTTTTCATAGGTTTGGAATCTCCTGGAATGGCATTAGCAAGTTGATTATGAAGATGTTGCACAGCATCCTCGACAAACCATACAAGATATTTTCCGATATTCCGTCAAACGAATAAAACATGTGGTTTCGTACGTTTGCGGTAAGTAATCATTTATTTATTTTTTGTTATATATTTTGAGATTTTGTTAACATCTTTATTTCTATTTCTTTTTTGTAACAAGAGTTTAATTGGAAGTATACGATCACAAAGACGGTGGAGACGGAATTTTTTTCGGAGGCTAGTACGCACTTCTCGCGCAACATGAACGAGTGAAAAAAAGCTTGGAAAAAGGGGAAAGATAAGACAAAAGGCTTGAACAAGGATGTGCATACGGACTACATCCCGTATTGGCAAGAGCCGAAGACCGTAGCTCTATCTCAGACTAACTCCAAGAACCAGAAGAGTCGCCGAAACGGAAAGGGAGAAGCTATCCACAACAGCGGGGCAAAGACCTTCAAGACAACCGAAATCGAAATGGTAAGTATTTTTGCGGTTTTAGTTATTTTTTTATAAGATAACGATTATCTTTAACGTTTTTATTTATTTTGTAGACGGAAGAATACAGCGAAGTTACCGATCACCTGCAAGTGATGGTGAGGACGCACACCAACAAGAAGATGGGTCGAATTGAAGATGAAGCCGTCGAAAAGGTGACGAAGGTGCAAGACGAGATTCTCATCCAGAGATCGCAGGACGGCTTCACCGGATCCAACGAAATCACTCGGGTCGAGATGAACGACCTAGTTCTCGGGGTAAGTACAAAATATAGATTATTATTTCAATTTAGATAATTATTTGTTAATAAAAAATATAATGTTTTTTTTTATTGTTTTCGTAGGAGTTACCCGTTAAAAAAGGTCATCGGGCGGGGTTGGATAAGCTTGCGACCCAACGAGCATCTTCTTCGGCCGGTTTCTCGATGGATCCAGATCTTATCCGGCAAAACGAAGAGCTCCAAGAGAAGGTCACGGTTTTAGAGGGCGAGCTCTCGATTCAGAAAACGAAGAGCGAGAAGATGAACGAGTGGTTCAAATCGAAGTTCGATGATTTTCCGACGTTTTTATTTCGTTTTTTGTGTGTAATTTTTCAACTTTCAAAAACTTTTAAAAATTATGTTATTTTGTAATATTTTTAATTATATAATTAATTTTCCATTTTCGTTTTTTAAAATTATTTAATTTAATAAATAAAATTATTTTATTTAAAAAAAATTACAAATTTTTTAATACCGTCGAATATCCCTCGGAAGTATTGTAATTCTTCATATATTTGTGTTCTTGTTGTTTTTGATCTTGTCACTTATTTTTTCTAAACTTACTCATTCAACTGTATATAAATAAATAAACATTTACTTGTATTGACATTGGTGATTTGAGTGACGTTTGGATATTTCAAAAAGTTTTAACGATTTTTTCTTCCACTACAAGAAAATACTACTGTTACGGTTTTTCTAACGACTCTAGCCGTTGGAAATTTTCGACAAATTTTGCAAGAAATTTCAGACGCATAGAAGGCCGTTGGAAATTTTTTGATAAATAAAAATCGCTGGAATAACTGTCGGACATCAAATGTTGCCGTTAATCTAGTCTTTATAGCCAATTGAAAATTTGAAAATTCGTCGGAAATCTGCAGAAAATTCCCTATAAATATAGTACCAACTTCATTAACAACATTAGTACAAAAAAACCTTAGAAAATAAGAAAATAAGGATTTGTTAGAATATTCTAACTCTAACAAAAACTACATTCGAAATGATGATATTACATTATTTTTAAACAAATAGAAATAGAATTCATCTTGGATTCTATTTCGAAAAAGACAGACAAATTTAGAAGAGATAAGATGAAATTTCAAAAAATACCATGATTAATTAGGATTAATCATTAATTACATCTATATCTTAATTAGTCATTTTATTCGCGAGGAGCTGGATGAGAAGAAACTCTCACGTCGAGGAAGACTAAAAGGAATGTCTTCTCGTGGGGATCGTATTTGTTTTGGCAAATTTGCTTTTTAAACACTTGAACGAGCTTGGATCACATCTAGATAAATAGAAGCAGGGCGACAAGCAATGACACAAAATGTACGACGTGGTGGACAAATTTGGGTAAGTATATTTCCAAACAAACCAGTTACACTAGTTTTCTTCAAGCCCTTATGAATATTTTTGATTGAGGATAGACAAACTTTCTCATGATCCAGTGATGGGCCTACTGACCGATGAGTTTGCAAAAACAGTTCATGACATTTGCGTCAAACCAAGACATAAAAAAGTATGGATTGCAATATTTTCCCAAAACAACTCTTGCCATCCACGATTCATGGCAAGAAAGTAATCGCCAATTAAATTCGCTAAAAAAAGATCATTGAAAGTTTCAATATTTCGAAAGCCTAGTCTCCAGATTTTTTTTGGGGTTTTGAGTTTATCCCAAACTACCCATCTCATCTTTCTCTGGTACGATTTATTATCTCACCAAAAGCGTGTCAATAGCGATTGAATCTTCTTACATAATGACATAGGAATCTTGAAAGATAACATATTATTTCATGGCATGGCTTAAAAAAATCTCCTTTAGCATTACGTTTTTTACCCGCATTAGAGAGAAACCGTGTGGACCAGTTGTGGGAGTTTTTACCTTAATCAATCTACTATTCTTGCGAAAACGTCTCTCCTTCTTCAAACAAAGTTCTCAGGAAGATTTTGAGGGTACACTTCACCTTGTCCATTTTGATTCTAGGCGTTTTAGCTGAGAAGGTCATGGAGGATTTAGAAAAATTGATGCACTGTCCTAAAGCTCATACCGCCGAAGAATCTTAGGCTTACACAAAATAATTAAAGATTAATATTGAAAAGAGCTAAGAGTTATGAAGAATCAGCGAAGACCTAACCTACAAAGTGGTAATTCTTAGCTTCTGTTTAATTATCTTTAAATCGTTTAAAGGACCATAAACTCAGAACCATTTGTTCAACAACCTCCATTGAGCTTTTGGTCTTGTAAACCACTTAAAGAGAACCCAATTGAGTTTGTGTAGACGAAAGTTATAACAGATGATTCCAATAATCCCTTTTTCTAACATCCGATGTGGGATATTTTCATGTTGAACTTTTTTTTTTGTTTTGGCTAATTTTTTGTTTGTGGCTTTAACTTTATTTTACGTTGATTAAAATATTAACTCAATTATTAAGAGACTATTTTGTATCCATGATATAAATATTCATATGCTATTCATACAACATATATGTTTCATCATAAATTTTGCAAAATTTTCATTATATATTATTTTAATTGATTTTTTATAAATATAATTTTTAGTTAATATCTATTTTTCTACATATTAATTGATGTATGATGTAAAATATATATCTGTAACATTAAATTAAATAAAAAATGTACAAAAATTGCAGTATTAGCTAGTCTCCAATAACTCCCCGATTTATTCGCTAGGCAGTAGGCATTAGACCCAACTGAACCTAGAGAAATTTTAAACAAAGATTGCAGCATTGTTCATAGTTTCCACAATATCATCAACCTACTCCTCCTTTAGTTCTTGATCGGATTCTCCCGATTTTTCATCTCCTCTTCAGTGTAAACGTTGAGAAGCTCCATTGACATAGTTGTTGGATCAAGCTCGAAAGCAACTTTCGAGAGCATTCTTACCTTATTGACTTGTAATAAAATGAGAAACCACCTGATGCGAGAACCTGAACAGTTCTTACTACATGTTCATCATCTTATCACAATTTTATAAGGATCGAACCGAAGCATCACTTGGAGAAAATTAGTGCATTCCATCATAATTATTAAAAGCAACCCATACCTAGTTTTCTCCAAATTAAATGATGATTTGGTTCGATCTTTGTCAAAATTGTAAAAATCAGGAACTAGAACACTCATAACCTCTACATTAAGTTGATCGTTTTTATCTTTGACCATATCATCAGTGTTCTTGCTATAACATGTAACTCTTTTCACAACATTATATTTGAGTCTTAAGGGACATTTGTTCCTACAGCAGAACCAACATTGACTTGTTGAGAAGTAGAAACATACATTTCAAGACATACATTGATAATACTTTTAGCCTTTTCAACCAACGCACTTGCTAATTCTTCTTAAGTCCTCTATCTCTTTTTAAGTGGTTTACAGGACCATAAACTCTCAATGGAGGTTGTTGAACCATTTGTTCAACCTTAACTAGACATCTTCAGAGAACCAATTTTTTTTTTAAAACGCACCTTGGGGACAAGCTGCAGCTTCATAGTACTCTTTGATCAACTTAGAATCAAGAAGTTTCTACCTTTAAGAAAAGCATATTGGTTCGGTGAGATACAATGAGGCACAATCATTTTGAAACTCATATCTCTATATATGTCAAAGTTTTAATATGATTTGCAATTAGATAATCATCCAAAATGTGGGTCTCTATAAGCTCCAAATCTAATTGTAATTAGATAATCATCCAAAATGCGGGTTTTTATTAGCTCCAAATCCAAAATGTAATAATATTGAATAATGTGATTTGCAATTCTCTTGCAAACTTTAAGTTTTGCAAGAGAATAGAGACCTACATTTTGGATGGACGAAACTACACCTAGAATATGTGAGATCATGTTTTTAAAACAAGAATATTCAACGACACTAGAAAAATAACCACATTTAAGAATAACCCCAGAAGAGAAACAAATCCAAAAATAACACACTGATTTGCGGTTTGCTGATAAGAAGATGTCTTTGGTCAAAGTATATAATTTTTAAATGAAATAAAGTAAAGAAAAGAAAAACGCATACGTAAAAATTACTAAATTTCTATTCGAGAATTTTGAATATGGGAGAAAATGAGAATTTGACTGACTACATTTGTGAAAATAGAAAAAACTTTTATTGGCATATAAAACAATTTTACCATAAAAGTCATTTGTGCTATCTTTGACACATGTTCGTCATTGTATGGTGAGGTTTTATATATTTTATCTCTAGATTTTTACTTTAGTAACGCTTAATGTAAAATGATAACACAAAATATAAGGTTTGTTCCTAGTAATTTGGTTGGTAGACGAAGAAGAAACGGAGAAAACAAAATGTGAAGTTGTTCGTTCGATTCTCTATGTTGAGGTATGTATATCATCATGTGATATGTGTATCGTCTTCTCTTTGTATTATTTGCTATGTGCTTTTTTAATTATGTGTTTTTGTTTCTCTCTCTCTCTCTCGTCTTTTAAATTTAAATATGTATATCTTAATTTTCATGTGTGGTTTTATCTGGTTTGGATACTACATTTTTATGAGTTTGGTTGTGGAGGCACATGGGTTTTGTTGTTCTTTCACAAGTTAAAGTCCAATTGGCTATTGGGTATTTAATTTTGATTTTTCTTGTTCTATATATATATATATCTTCTCCAATGTTTATGTGATTTGATAAATGGGTTGGAGCAATCTAGTGGGGTTTTAGTCTAGATTTTGTTGGGATATCAGATGTAGGGGATTTTGTTCATGTTCTATGATTTGATAAATGGGTTAGAGCGATTTTGTTGGGATATCAAATCTAGGGCATTTTGTTATGTTCTAATTTCATTTCAATTGAGTACTTAATGTCTCGTTAAAATCACTTGGGGAAGATGAAAAATAGATATGTGCTTAATACTGAGCTTGTTTTCAAATCACAATTTTGGGGTTTCAATAGATTTTTTTTGTTTCGAAAATATTTTTCGATTAGATCATTTTTCCTTGTTTTGGCATATATATGTTGAGAATTCTTTGTGCTTTCAGATGTTTGTTTGATTTCATTTTAGAGGCACCATGATCTTAGTAACTAGCCAAAGATCTTTTTGAAACCCGAATATGTTTTCATAAGTTTTTTAGCTTCTTGAATTTTCAACAGATTTGTACGCGTAAACTATATTCTGATTTAATTATGCAACAAACTTCTTCACCTCATAATTTAAATTTTTAATGCACTCTCACACGCCAAATATCTAAACACTGAATTAGTTTTGCAATGAACTTTCCTACGCAAACCGTCTATTCAATTGTTTGTTCAGTAGTAGTTATTTCTTTCAACAAGTTGGTTGAATTATTTATCTAAGACTTCAATATCTGAACATCTAATATTGAAAGAGATCCCAAGAGAAACATATCCTTTAATGGAACAATATCTTTGGATCTTATATCAAGATTGAAATTTAATGGAACAAACCATCTATTCAAATATCTTTTTCAACTATTTTTTTAATTGAATGTAAAATTTATTTAAACAAAAAAACTCATTTTTACATTAAATGCGTATGTTGGTTAATATAAGAATTGTGTAGAAATTAAAAAAGAGCTTTGGTAAATCTTCAACTCGTTCTTCTCGTAACAAACCAAAACACCAAACTATCCTTGAAGTGTTTGTCACCACTTCTTTGGATTGTGCTTAGGCGATTCCTCATTATTTTGACTAGAAGTTGAGTCAATCTTTGTGGTTGATATGGCGGCTCTCCATGCCTCCGTTGATTTCTCTCTCGCCAAATTGTGTGAATAGTTGCTTGAAACAAGTACCTTAAGACAAAGCACATCATTCGGTCTTGGTGAAGGCTTGAGATGAGCTGGGTGATGAGAGAATTCCAATCTGTCGTGAATTGATTAAGGAGCACACCTTGAGCAAGGTTAGTCCAGATCGTCGAGGAATATCTGCAAGCAAAGAAAAGATGGTTGCGATATTCCATGGGATCTTGGCAAATGCCACACTCTATTGGCACGTTTAGTTTCCAGTGAAATATATGATCCACTGTAGAAAGTCGATCATGTAACGCAAGCCACACCAAAAAGGAATATGTTGGAGTTGCGTTTGAAAACCACACACATCGACTACATTCTAGCATAGGACGGGAACATCTGATTTGATTCCAAGTTTGTTTTGTCATAAATTTATGTTTGTAAACCCCCTCTTTAAACTGCCAAGTGTTTCTATCCTCTTCATTCAGTCGTAGATTTTCTCGAGTAATATCGATGAGATCCTCGACCTAGTTTAAGAGTTGTTGGCGGTGTCTGCGTTTGCGTCTCATGTGATCTGCATCCACATTTGTAATCGTGTCATGGGCATAGATTCCAAGTTTTATGTATTCTCTCGGGCGTATCTTATCGAAGAGACATGCATGATCACTCCAATTTTCAAACCAAGAAGATGTTGTCGTTCCACTTCCGACCTTGACCTTGTGAAAATATTTTGCCACCTCTCTGTACTTGAGTATCTTTCTCCAGATCCATGAACCATTGGCAATACTATCCTTTACGGACCAGAATGATCCTTGGCGGATGAGGTACCGATGATTCCAAGAGACCCAAATAAACGATTTAGTGGAGACGATCCTGTAGATGAGTTTTATAATACATAATGTGTTCACTTCCTTCAGCGGTTTCAGGCCTAAACCACCTTCACTCTTTGGTTTACAAACTTCATTCCATGAGATTTTTGCTTTTTTGGTGGAGAGTTCTGGACCAGACCACAAAAAAGCAGAACAAATACTGTTAATATCGTCAATGCAACTTTGTGGTAGACGAAAAGCAGAAATTCCAAAATTTGTTATACTCATGAGAACATAGCTGACGAGCTGCAATCTCCATGCAAAGGAAACAAATCGAGTTGTCTATGACCTGATTTTAGATCGAATTCGTTCAAGTAGAGGATCATAATATATATGTCGAGGTCGGTTGCTTCGTAAACATAGGGAGGCCGAGGTAAGGCACATGTAAGTGATCGATAGCAAAAAGAAATCGATTTTCCACCTCTTGTCTAATTCCGTCTGTGACTCCAACAAGATATGTTGTGGAGTTTTCAAGTCTTATTTTCATTCCCAAGATTTTTCCAAACTCATCAAATACTGAGATAATCCCCTCTATAGATCCAATTTTTTTCCATCCGTAAACACCATAAGGTTGTCGGTAAAACATAGATGTGTGAGCCGAATACTTCTAAACCTTGACTCCTTGAGTGATATCCAAATTTTCTTTCAATCAAAACCTTATCAAGCATTTTAGAAAGGACATTCATACCGATGACGAAAAGGTAAGGAGGTCTCAGCCCTCTTTAACTTCTGAAAAAACCAGCTAGCTCCTTGTGGTAGTCTTTAACTAGCTCTAAACCTAATAGCAAATTCTCAATCAACAATTTGTTTTGAACAAAAGTTGATTGGTTAGGAGCAACAAACATTGAGAGGATTTCTTTCAGGCGATTCGCTAAGATCTTTGAAACCACTTTGTATATAATGTTGCCGCAAGAAATCAGCCGGTAGTCCTTCATCTATTTTGCATCATCCTTCTTAGGGATAAAGGCCAAGATAGTGGAGTTGATGCCTTTTGGAGGAAAGCTAAATCGAAAGAAAGATTGGATTGCAATTGTAAAATCTCTCCCAATCACATGCCAATCGCCCTTAAAGAACTCGTTTGTATATCCGTCGAGCCTCGGGGATTTATCATTCGGCATAGCCCCCTTTGACCTCTGCTTCCGTAACCTCCCGTACCAGCCAACTTTGATAATCCTGTAAGCAGCTAAAGTTTAGCAGTCCACTGAGATTTTCCACTGAAATACCCGCGAAGTTTGTTGGCTTCAGCGTTAAGAATTCTCTGAAATAAGATTCAGCTTCAATCTTTATTTCTTCTGCCATCGTTGCCACTGTACCATTCGAATAATGAATTTCTTGAGTGGTGTTCTTCGCTTGCCTGGTCTTAATTGCTCGATAAAATATTTTATTATTTTTGTCCCCCACTTGCATCCAATAAAGTTTCGATTTTTGACATAAAACTTCTCCTCTAAATCAGCTAATCGATTCCATTTATTTTATGATTCAACCTCCTCTCGTATAAGTGTAATTCCGTCGAGTTTGATAATGTGAGTGTTTGTTTCTCACATAACTCCTCGTAAGCCTCAGTTGTTCTGTGCGACATGTCTCCGATTTTTTCCTTTTGCAAACCACGAAGTTGTGGCTTAAGAGGTTTCAACTTCTTTGAAAAATGGAACATGGCGGATGTTGTGTGAAATAACTTCTCCGTTCCTGACCAATAGTTTTCTACTAAGGGGATGAAACCAGGAAATCCAACACATCCTTCACAAACTTGAACGGTTTCCTCTTCAAAGGCAATTGGGAATTGTTTTGGCATCAAGATTTCTAGATAAAGTTAAAAGCTTTGCCACTATCTATTTCAACATTTTTCAAAAGTGTAGGATAAATGTTTGGCAAAGTTATTCTTTGGTCTTGCATGATCTGGACTAAGCGACATATAAAGATCTTGTGGCTCTATTTTGACGAAAAAATAATGCAAATGGACGATATTGGAGATAAGAGAATGAAATGTTAAGACATGAATAAACAAAAGAAAAGATTTCCATCACTTAACCGGCTAGCAGTAATCCGGTCAACAGTGGTCCACTCAGGAGGAATGGCAAAAAAATAATATCCATTGTTATTGACTGAATCCATTTTAGAATGAAATTTGTTCACCCTGGTTTTTAAACTAGGTTTGAACTTGCAAGTTATTAGCTTTCTAGAATTCCTGGTCGGGCACTCTGTGATTGGCAAACCGGAAAAAAGGAATAGAAAATAAGCCATATGTTATCAGATAAACATACAAGAGGCACAACAAAACCACCATAAACATGGTAATTCACATGTGCAAACATAACATAAAAGTATGGGGGAACTACCAAGAGAAGTGCAGGTACGATAAACCCTTCCACTTCACCATATATTGTTTTACAAAAATTTGCTTTGGCACCCTATGATTGGCAAACCGAAAAATATCATGTGGTACCAGAGCAAGTTTTTGTGAAACAATATCTTGTGAAGTTGAAGAGTTTATCGTACATGTGCTACTCTTGGTAGTTCCCACATACTTTTATGTTATGTTTGAACATGTGAATTACTGTGTTTATGGTTGTTTTGGTGTGCCTCTTGTCTGCCTATCTAATAACATGTGGGTTCTTTCCTTTTTATTTTTTACGGTTTGCCAATCACAGGGTGTCTGAGCAGGAATTTCCGAAAGCTTATAAGTCCAATCATCTTTTAAAAACTAGGGTGAACAAATTTCATTCTAAAATGGATTCAGTCAGTAACAATGGAGATGATTTTGTTGCCATTCCTCCTGAGTGGACCACTGTTATTGACTGAATCCATTTTAGAATGAAATTTGTTCACCCTGGTTTTTAAACTAGAATTGGACTTGTTATTAGCTTTCTGGAATTCCTGATCGGGTACTCTGTGATTGGCAAACCGGAAAAAAAGAAAAGAAAATAAGCCATATGTTATCAGATAAACATACAAGAGGCACAACAAAACCACCATAAACATATTAATTCACATGTCCAAACATAACATAAAAGTATGGGGGAACTACCAAGAGAAGTGCATGTACGATAAACCCTTCCACTTCACCAAATATTGTTTTACAAAAATTTGTTTTGGCACCCTGTGATTGGCAAACCGAAAAATATCATGTGGTACCAGAGCAAGTTTTTGTGAAACAATATCTTGTGAAGTTGAAGAGTTTATCGTACATGCGCTACTCTTGGTATTTCCCACATACTTTTATGTTATGTTTAAACATGTGAATTATTGTGTTTATGGTTGTTTTGTTGTGCCTCTTGTCTGCCAATCTAATAACATTTGGGTTCTTTCATTTCCCTTTTTTACGGTTTGCCAATCACAGGGTGCCTGAGCAGGAATTCCCAAAAGCTTACAAGTCCAATCATCTTTTAAAAACTAGGGTGGACAAATTCCATTCTAAAATGGATTCAGTCAGTAACAATGGAGATGATTTTGTTGCCATTCCTCCTGAGTGGACCACTGTTATTGACTGAATCCATTGTAGAATGAAATTTGTTCACCCTGGTTTTTAAACTAGGATTGGACTTGTTATTAGCTTTCTGGAATTCCTGCTCGGGCACTCTGTGATTGGCAAACCGGAAAAAAGGAAAAGAAAATAAGACATATGTTATCAGATAAACATACAAGAGGCACAACAAAACCACCATAAACATATTAATTCACATGTCCAAACATAACATAAAAGTATGGGGGAACTACCAAGAGAAGTGCATGTACGATAAACCCTTCCACTTCACAAAATATTGTTTTACAAAAATTTGTTTTGGCAGCCTGTGATTGGCAAACCAAAAAATATCATGTGGTACCAGAGCAAGTTTTTGTGAAACAATATCTTGTGAAGTTGAAGAGTTTATCGTACATGCGCTACTCTTTGTAGTTCCCACATACTTTTATGTTATGTTTAAACATGTGAATTACTTTGTTTATGGTTATTTTGTTGTGCCTCTTGTCTGCCTATCTAATAACATGTGGGTTCTTTCCTTTTCCCTTTTTTACGGTTTGCCAATCACAGGGTGCCTGAGCAATAATTCCCGAAAGCTTATTAGTCCAATCATCTTTTAAAAACTAGGGTGAACAAATTCCATCCTAAAATCGATTCAGTCAATAACAATGGAGATAGACTTGTTATAAGCTTTCTGGAATTCCTACTCGGCCACTCTGTGAATGGCAAACCGGAAAAAAGGAAAAGAAAATAAGCCATCTGTTATCAGATAAACATACAAGAGGCACAACAAAACCAGCATAAACATATTAATTCACATGTCCAAACATAACATAAAAATATGGGGGCACTACCAAGAGAAGTGCAGGTACGATAAACCCTTCCACTTCACCAAGTTTTGTTTTACAAAAATTTGCTTTGGCACCCTGTGATTGGCAAACCGAAAAATATCATGTGGTACCAGAGCAAGTTTTTGTGAAACAATATCTTATGAAGTTGAAAAGTTTATCGTACATGCGCTACTCTTGGTAGTTCCCACATAATTTTATGTTTTATATTATGTTTGAACATGTGAATTACTGTGTTTATGGTTGTTTTGTTGTGCCTCTTGTCTGCCTATCTAATAACATGTGGGTTCTTTCATTTTCCTTTTTTACGGTTTGCCAATCACAGGGTGCCTGAGCAGGAATTCCCAAAAGCTTACAAGTCCAATCATCTTTTAAAAACTAGGGTGGACAAATTCCATTCTAAAATGTATTCAGTCAGTAACAATGGAGATGATTTTGTTGCCATTCCTCCTGAGTGGACTATGTTATTAACTGAATCCATTGTAGAATGAAATTTGTTCACCCTGGTTTTTAAACTTGGATTGGACTTGTTATTAGCTTTCTGGAATTCCTGCTCGGGCACTATGTGATTGGCAAACCGGAAAAAAGGAAAAGAAAATAAGACATATGTTAT